>BQNB010014440.1:0-44816 GCA_026074375.1 Tanacetum coccineum
AAAAGACGATCCTTTCCGCGAGTACATACTAAAAATATCGTACCCTCAATGTTTAAGAGTGATCATTCCCACTTGAACCGTATCATTAAGGAATCTTAAATCAAGTTAAGACAGGTTGAAGTTCTTACCTTCTTGGGATTCCATGGACCAAGATCTGCTTTTATTATATGAGCAATACCAATCTACTTTAGTAGATTATATGGATGTAGAAAAAGCTTCTCATTTTGATGAATTGGAAACATCTCTTTTCCATTTCTATTTACCCAGTTCATATCTTTGTTTCGTGTGTTCCCCGGAGGAATTCGATCTCTTCAATCTCGGGATACCACCTAAATAACTATAACTGCGGCCAGAGAGTCAAATAGGTTGGGAAGAAAGAGTCTGAGGTTAGGTTAGATGACATACATCTTGGTTGGTCCCACCACCACTGGGGATTGGACATATATATAATCTTTCTTCTTAAAAAGTCATATATTATATAAAATTTATATTCTTACTTATATATATATATATATATATATATAATAAAAAAAACTTTGCAGTTTTTAAGTATGTCACGCATTCGGCCGGCGTGTCGCGTATCTCGATTTCTGCATCCAATAATAAAATTTTCAAACTTTGTAGGTGTGTTCGCGGGAAACCCTCACGAGACTATAACTCGTCCACTCGGGACACCGAAGGGTTTAAAGGCTTGTTGTATGTTCTAAATGCAACCGTGGTGCCTACGAAACTGCGCTTTAGTATTTTACGGTTTTCGTAGTTGTGTTTATTTTGTAGATTAAATAAAACAAGTGGAGCTTGGATGGTGGTTACGACTTATCGTTTCGGGGCCGATATATTTGGATTATTATATGTGGTAGAATACACATGCTTGGCGCTTCGTTTCGCGCCATATCCTTCTTAATTCAGCCAAGCACTTATGAGCCCCGGGAAGTTTCAATTTTACGCATAATGCTCTACTTAAGTGTGGACTCACAAAAAAAGAATGTAATAGAATCACACAAGGATAGCTCCAACGTAGCTATATCTCTCTATGCCCCGGGAAGTACCATTTTCCCTTAATTTTCCCTATTTTTTATATTTATCAGTTCTTACATTGAGGGCAATGTTCAACTTAAGTGTGGAGGGGTAGCAAATAGGAAAAGTTAATCTTGTCCCTCCATGTTTGCCTTACAGAAATTTTCAAACTTTCATCTGATATTTTCTGGAAAATTTAAAAAAATTTATATATTGCTTTTCCAAAAACTTAAAAAATGCATACGCTTAGTAAGGCAAATCCAACCGGATTGACATTTTAACTAGCAAAAAATCAACCCACCTAAATTGTGAGAATTATAAGCCTCTAGAATATTTGGGTGCCCACTTTTGGTGCCCAAGATAATTTTTGCCTTTAGCTTGTTCGAGTTAGGGTTGAATGCAGTCATATGTGTCTATTCCGTCGTTACGGATGTGTACGTATGGTCTTTGTCGCCTTTTCTGGAACATTGGTATTGGTATAAAGTTATATGAGTGGGCAGGTAATTTAGGAGCTCCAGAACTTGTGTTTGATCATCATTTACTAGACCACAGTGAGGTTAATTTATAGACAAAGTCGTATGATAAGAGGTGAAATAAATTCCTATGTAATCATGTATCTGCAGCACTCGCTTTTAGGGTTGAGATCCCCAAAGTATCCCAAGAGCAAAAAAAATATGCTTGATGAAGAAGAAGTTTTGTGCCAGCCTTAGTTATCGCAGTATCTGAAAAAAAGAAAAAAAGAAAAAAACGAGAAAAAAATAAAATAATAAAGTTTAAAGTATAAGGCAAAGTTCTGGTACATGGAATCAAGTATCTGCTATTCACCCTCATCGTTATTACATTTTTCCTCTTTGAGATTTCTGTCTAGGTGCTCACGCCGCAACGGGCATGTTTATGTGTCTAGTACAAGCATATTGTAGTGACCTAGATTATGTCTGTGCAATTGAGTGACTTCAAAAATATTAAGCCTTATCTGAGTGACTCGTGTGAGTTCAAAAACAAACACTTTCCGTATGTGAGGTGCTCTGTTATATGTCTATGCCTGAAAAGTTATAAAACTGGTAAACACTTGTTAATGTTAAAAAAAAAATTCTCCACGTCCTGATAAATGATCTTGTTTTATCGCTTTAATTGCTTGAGGGCAAGCAATATCTAAGTGTGGAGGGATTTGATAACGCCTAAAATATACATGTTTTTGGCGGCGTTATTTGCATTTATTTGATCATTTCTCGTGAACTTTCGGTACTTAATCAAGTATATTTGCTATTATAGGTTCATGATATGTGTCGTGGAAGAATACGGAAAATTACACGAAGAATTGAAGCTTAAACGAAGAAATAACTCAAGATAAAGATCTCCTGACACCTGTTCACTGTTTTGGTCATAACTCGGTCATACGGTCTCGAATTTAGTTGATTCAAGCGGCCACGGAAAGAGAATTTAATTATCTAAATTATGGAAAAACGTTCAAGAGCTGAAGTATTACCAAGATTCCCGGATTTACTATTTAGTACAACACATTTTATGGAGAAACAATTAATTCGCGAATCTGGTCCATAATCCGTCCACATTCATTCCCAACTTGGCCCCCAAGTTACCTTTACCCTATAAATACCCACCTATGATGCTTGGGACGAAATCATCTCTTATTATATCATCAGATACAAATCTCAAGAAGAAGATCTAAGAAAAGGCCAAAGTACGACGCACTTTTCTCTAGTGCGCCGCACTTCTGGTCGAGTTCTCAAAACCACCGCACTATATTTCTTGTGCGCCGCACTTTCGTTCAAACTTCCTAAGGAAACGGTTAAATTCCCAATAAATGCTAAGTGCATTAACTCCCTAAGTGCGCCGCACTTCTACCCGAAATCAGCCTATAAATAGAGAAGGATTTCTCTCATTTTAGACACACCTCCACAACAATTCTCTCATCACCCCACACCATCTAATCACGAATTTCAAGGGTGGTGACTGCACCTTAAGGGTTCGAGTCGATTGGATTCAATAGCTTGGGTTTTATTATAGTTTTCGTTTGGGAGAACTAATTGTCGAATCGTTGATATTGTAAACGTTGGTATAATTTCTACAACTATTTTAATATGAAGTATTCTGAATTCATAATGAATGTTATGTGTTTTGTTACTTTGATTATGGAGTAGTGTTCTTATGTTTGTTTTGGCATAATGTGATCTTGGATATGGGGTGTTTGGGTATGTGTTTATTTAATTGGTAAAACATATTTTATATAAAAAAATAGGCCGAAAGGTTTCTTTATAAATGTGTTCTATCAATCCATCTAATATATTGGTTATAATAACTTATAAAGGCCGAAAGGATTTATAACTTGTGATAACTATATTTTCTAAACTTATAAACACTATTCCAAACATTTCATTATCAAAGTGATCATTGCCTAAACAAACATACCTTAATCATTTGATTGAATCGTCTTTTTATTGCTTTCTTTGCATTATTCGATATATGCTCGTCTTGGTTAATTTGATCCGTGACAATCTTATTAACCTTAGCACCTTAATTACAAACTGTGAAAACTTCAATTCCCATGGAACGACCTGGACTTACCTAAAGCTATACTATACACGAACGGGTATACTTCCCGAGTATTGTGTTTTTAGTAAAAATAGGTATTTCTAGTATTATAAATTTAAAGCTTGGAAAACACACATCAATATCCTTTTCCAACATAGGTGGACGATTGTCAGCAACCGAAAGAATCGCTTTGTCAGCAAGAGTCGTCATTGAGAAATTTGTATGTTAAAAGATTACTTGTTTGATCGAACGGTAATTGAAAGTAATTGTGTTGCTATGAGTTGTCTTTTGTGTGTTTTATGTCTTGAAAGGTTATACGGGATTTTACAATTCTTGACAAAACCGAGAAAACAAGTTAATATTTCACCGGATTTTACAAGTCACAAAAATAAACCGTATACGTTTGATAACAAATTTGAGTGTTTTAACTTTAGTTGCAAATTCGGTGTCCAAATGAAAAATTGCGAATTAGGTTGCCAATTAAAACTACGAATTCGGTTGCCAAAAGGAATCTGTTAATTCGGTTGAACCTTAAATTGCTAATTCGGTTGCCAAATAATTGCCAATTCGGTTGCTGCTAATTCGGTTGCCAAATAAACTGCCAATTCGGTTGATGCTAATTCGGTTGCCAATTCGGTTGCTGCTAATTCGGTTGCCAAATAAACTGCCAATTCGGTTGCTGCTAATTCGGTTGCCAAAAAACTGCCAATTCGGTTGCTGCTAATTCGGTTGCCAAATAAACTGCCAATTCGGTTGCTGCTAATTCGGTTGCCAAATAAACTGCCAATTCGGTTACTGCTAATTTGGTTACCAAAGAAACTGCTAATTCGGTTACCAAAGAAACTGCTGATTCGGTGCTGCTGATTCGGTTACCAAAGAAACTGCTAATTCGGTGCTGCTAATTCAGTTACCAAAGAAACTGCTAATTCGGTTACCAAAGAAACTGCTAATTCGGTGCTGCTAATTCGGTTACCAAAGAAACTGCTAATTCGATGCTGCTAATTAGGTTACCAAAGAAACTGCTAATTCGGTTATCACTAGGACGAAACTCAAAATCTTTAAAACACAAAAAGACTAAATTTTGATTATTTTTTCCTAAATTTTCTTGTACAACTGGTATTACTAAGCCTATAGGTACCTTAAAAATGCAAACTTTATGGTTTTTAAGCCAAAATTTTTGAAATCAAGATTTGTATTTTTTTTAAAGCTTTCGAATACAAAGGATGAACAAAAGTGATGTTTTTCTTAAATCAAAGCTTGTACACCTATATCCTAAAGATACTAGATCAGATTTACAAAGGTAAAAGATCCTTTAGTGTACACAAGAGCTTCGAAAACAAAGAAAGAACAAGAAAAACATACGATTTTAAAGGAAAAACGCAACAAAAACAAACACAAAAACTAAACAAATCACTCCATGGCTCTTGATACCAATTGAAGAACAATCAAATTACATACACGGTTAGGGAAAGAGAGGTGTTTTAGAGAGATAGTGGTTGGATGAACATTTTAGAGAGAAAAAGTAAAACAAGAGAGAAATGTATTAAGTGTGTGAAATAATGAATAACCAACCACCTCTCAAAGGCATGGAGAGATGTATTTATACCCTAATTGAGGCCGACTATGGACTAGTTCATGGGCTTTGTCCATGGGCTTTTCCTAGCTTGACCTATTAAGGTTCCAAATAATACTTAACGAGCTAACGACAGTTATCTATGGAGTGACCGATACTTTCCTAGGATTTTCGTATTCCTAACACCTGATACCCTAAACCCATAAACGGGCTTGGGCCTATTTATTCACAAACACTCCCGCGCAGTCCGAGCGGCGAAATCACGAAAGCTCGGACTAGAGCAGAAAACAAAATAAAACATTAAAACAAACAAACAATAAAATAATACGATTATGTGGATCTGTGACCTTAGCACAAATCACCAACATAAATCATGGTTGTGTGGATTTGTGACCTTAGCACAAATCCCCAACACAAATTTTGTGGATTAATGACATTAGCACAAATCACCAACACAAATCAAGCGCTGTTGTGTGGATTTATGACCTTAGCACAAATAACATAAATCACTAACAATTAACAAAACATAACTTTTTTTAACATAAAAGAGAAGAAGCTATAGATACTTTAAAAAAATCCCACTTCATACTTGTAGCATTTGAGATGCATAGCCGTGTCACTTATAATAATTTGGAAAATTATTCCCCATCATCTTTTCCATAAGCAAAACCAGCTTCATAGTCTTTTTGAAAGGCCATCTTTCGAGTGAATGTCTTCAAATTCACTAACACACCAAATATGTCTTCTAGATGATCCATACAGCCAACTAATGTATATATGTGGATAATGGATAATGGATTTGGAACGATATTTTATTAAAGAGAAGGTTATTGTTTGGCGGGTGGTTTAGTGAAGGCCGCTCAACGTAGCCACCTAGGTCTGAGGATCAGACCCGCTCCTATACCATGTTAGGTGATGAATAAAACCCCGTAGGTTGTGATTTATTATTGACCACCATTTATAATGGTGTAAACCCTAATACCCTAAACCCACAAACGAGCTTGCCTATTTATTCACTAATAAAAATTACCTTTTATGCTATGTTTTGATATATTACCCATCATTTTAAAGACAAAGAAAATGGCAACTAAAGGAAAAGTTTCTAAGGCTTATCCCCCCTACACTTAAGTTGAACATTGTCCTTAATGTTCTTAAAAGTACCCTTAAAAACGAATAAACAGAAAAGAAAACAAGTAAAAGAAACTAGTACCTCCTGGTTTGCTCAATAATAAGAAAGAAACATGCGATAACTGGTTACATCGTCCTCCAAGAATCGTCCAATGGAAACTTCCTAAGAACTTCCAAGCTTCTTCTCATCAAATATAACCTGTAAATCAAATACAAAGACAACTACACCTGGCATAAAATCGGCAGGATAATGATATATACAACGAAACTTTAGGGTTGGCTCTATGAAAGCAGTAAAGATAGGATGAAAGTTATGATGTAATCATAGGTTTCTGCAGGTTTACCAAAAAATTACAAATTTTGGATATTGTACAAATTATTTTTCAAAAATTATATAAATTTTTTGAATTTTCGCAAAACTGGAGACGTGACGCCGTCAGGATAAATCCTGACGCGGTCTCCAACGTCTGTGAAAATTTCTCTTTCGTTTATCTTGAAAATTTTCTTGCACGTAATTCTATTAGTTATATCCTGTGTAAAATATTGCATAAAACCTGAGATTAATCATTACAATCATATGACTCGAAACTGACGCGAATAATCTAAACAATTTGTTTAATATGTTTGAATTGGTTCTTAAAAACTGAATATTTTCCCCTACACTTATTTTATGCAAAAAACCTTTGATTGTCAATAAGACAAAGTTAAAAACAAAGTAAAGCATGATCACAAAATAATTCAAACATAAAAGAATAAATGATAAAGAATTAAAACACAAGACACTCCTAAATGCAGGAATTTAAATATTGGGTTGCCTCCCAAAAAACTATTTTCTTTATTAATGAGTCTTGTAGCTAGACTCGAAGTCACACGTCTTTACGTGACTTCTCCTTCATCTGTATTTTAACAAAGGGCTTCCCTAGTACTACTTGTGATAACCTAGGGTCTATGATTGAACTAATATCCTCAACAATCATAAAGTCTTTGACATAACTGAAGTTTCTTACGAAAACATACATTTCCTTAATCCTTCTTGTGAAATTACTTACTCCTCTATTTGGATCTTCCCTAGGGTTAAGTTTTCTCCTCATGGTCCAATTATACGACATTCGGGTCATGACGTTTAAAGAGGAGTTAAGATCTATGTAAGCTTTCTCCACATGCACATGTCCAATGTTGCATGGTATTTTAAGGTTTGATGGATGTCCTTCTGTGATGATGGGGTTTCTTAGAAACAACGAGGGGATTGGGCCACTCATTAGGTACTTATGGTATGCTAGTTCGCTCCTAGTCAAAAATGTGTCAAAGTATTCTACTTCTAACCCTTCTACTGTCGTATTCCCCTCATCTTCAGGTCCTTCTTCGTGAGAATCATCATACTCCTTAATTATTTTAATAAACATTACGTCTCCATCATCCTTTGTGCAGATAAACTTTGTATCTGACGATTGAGGGACCAATCCGGATGATTCAAGGAATGAATTGAGTTTACGAACTTTTTCTGTGATGAATGAGATTGATGGATCGGGTGGTGATGGTGGGGTGGTGTTTATGTTTTTGGGGCTTCCCTCCTCTTTTCGCGCTTCTTCTTTTGATTTGTCACCATAAGATTTGTTTTGTTTCTTGGGAAATATTGTGATAGTGTTGATCGAACTGTGGGTTCGGGTAGAGCATAGGGGGTCTTCTGCAGAGTATGAACGAGTAGACAAAACTGGAGAGGTAGAATTAACACTCACTTTCGGGTTCTTCACCGTGTCGCTGGGAAGTGCTCCTGTTATTCGATCAGTTATGGCCTTCAACACTATGTTAATTTTATTGGTCATCTCGCCTTGTTGTTGTTTGAAATTCGCTTCAAACCTATACAATCTAGTGTCTTGAGATGCCATGAAGTTGGACACTTGATTGACTTTTAAAGTTTTGAGGATTGTTGTTGAAGGGATGAGTCATGACGAACCGTTGGGCTAAAACCGATAGGGGGTTTTTGAAAAATTACTTTAAACTTTGGGGTTGTCTCCACCTAAGGTTTGGATGACTTTTTCCATGATGGTTTTATAGGGTCACCAAGATGTTTTTCTCGGGTATAAATGTGCTACTTTACCTCCCGCTTCGTCGGTCCCGCGAGGATGCGTAAAGATCCAACAAAAGCTTCTCGAGAATTTTCCATGTAAAAACAACATTAAGTTTCGTGAGGAACCACTACAAATCTCACATGAAGAAGCAACTTTTTTTGCACTTGGACGAGTTGGTTATGACAATATGGAGCTTTCATCAAGTGTGAACTTTGATTTATCGAGCTCGATGAGACGACGGTCGGATGTACTTTGGAGATCTTGAGGCAAGAGATTTGCCTTGACCGTTTAGCCGAATCCATTGGGTCATTCCAAACTTCGTTGTTCCATAGAGGCTAGGTCCCCTAATAGGCCCAGACTCTTCGGCATTTTGTTCATGCAGCTTACCACCGGCCGAATTGATGATGGTTTTCCTTGTGCGGGGATTGACATGGTAATAAAAGATTCAGACTTGGGATTCCAAACATCGATGCATATGAGGAATTTTTAAAGTAAGTTCGCTTGAATACGAGTTTCATGCTCAAAAAGAGTCCTATGAGTGTTGGAACATAAGGATGTCGTACGGATTTGTGCAGTCCTTCCCAGTGGAAAGGAATTGAGCAAGGAACGAGAGTAAGATCCTCCATGTTAGATAGATCCTGCTGGAGAAAACGTCAAGCCAGTTGCTAGCTTGATCGCGAGAAAATTAAAATAAACGCAGCACTTCTTCCCTTATTGAACATCAAGGTCAAGTTGAGTCCCACAAGTTTGAAGAATCCTTGAGATGTTTAGGTTTGGATCCTCGGACCGAAGTCCGTGGAATGATCATACCTTTATTGGCACCAATCGGATGTGGGTCGGATCAAAGAGGCACCACATTGTCCGTCGGGAGCTTAAGATGTTTCTGTAGCCCTCGTGGCTAGGTTTGGAGTAATCTCTAAGGTAACGGATAGGATTTTCGTCTCCTATAGAGGATCAACAAAATGATTACGAAACAATAACTAAAGAAAAATAGACCACGAGAAATCTAATAACTGCAAAATAAAACTCTCACATGAAAGTGATTCAAGAGTAGCGCACCTAAGCTAAACAATGGTCGAATACAATAAACTAACTATACCCACGCAGCCGACGCAAAAAAACTTGATGCGGAGCAGAGTGAGCGAACCGTAAAGAGTTTTACACAACCATCCCTAGGACGAAATCTCCCTAAACCGTTGTAGTGATATAACGCAAAAGCCTCGGGTTGCGTTATCGTTCCAAGGGGAATAGGTTGTGAGGAAGGCACAGAATAGAATATTACACAGGTCTAACGAGGTTAAAAAAGATTCTCTTTTGTATTTTATATTTAAAAACGAGGTAAAATCATGGTTCGAAGGAGGTGGGTTTGAGTTTTAACTATTAAACTAAACCATATCTAAAAACTACTGTTGCGTGATAACTACGATGATAAAACGCGAACGTATTTACTTATCATAGCACTACTATCCCAGATTTGCTGTCAATCCCTAAACATATTGCTCTCTTTCAACACTTGTGATGATCTGTGGTACAGTATTATCTTAAGTCTCAAGAACGAATTACACGAACCCGCCGTCTAACGTAATATCCGTTAAGACCACGCACGACAAATTAGAGTTTTACTCTTAAAAGTCTAATCAACATATTCAAAGAAAAAGCTTTATCAATGAAGCCAAATATCGTTGGTAAATAAGAATTTTAGTTCAAGTTTATACTTTGGTTTTCTAAAACGAAATTTTTACTATTTGCAAAAATATGGTGTTATGAATAGTGTAAAAAAAATCTAAAAAAATCTATAACAATGTAGTTGGTAAATAAAAAGGATGCAAGTTATAAATCCTTAAGTGTTAATAAGTAATATACAAACTCCATCGCAATAAAGTACATGGGCATTTGTCGGTTCGCTCCCGATGTGACATCGAAAGAAAGGGTGGAGGATGTATATTTAGGGTTGGTATCATAATAAGTACGCGAGCTCTTGTCGGAGACGTGGCCGATGTGTCGTCGAAAGAAAAGTGATACCAATTCCTAGACTAATAATGTAAATAGAAATAATAATGTTGCAAAGTTAGAAAAAAAAATAGTAAAAGTTTCATTTTCTAAAACCAAGGTATTCTTTTTGAGCTAAGGTTTGCAAAAGTCTACAAAGCTTTTTCATCAGAAGTTCATGCGTTTCGGTTAGTATTCTCCGGATGGGGTGTCAAAAGCCTTAGCACTTACCCGATGACGGTGGGATCGCTAGAGAAGAAAGTCATTCATGGGACAAGTGAACCAACGATGTCGTGCTAAGGAAAGTTTTTGTTTGCTTTTTGAGATGTGATTTTTTGTGCTAATGATTAACATATTTTCCCAAAGAGGCCCATAGTGTAAAGCTTGGTAGGATTTCATCTATCTAAATATGTGGATTTAATGGTTTAAATTAATTTGAACACACACACCTAAATTTATGATTTATGTCGGGAAGAGGAATTCACAAGTTGTAATTATAAGTAGTCTTAGCATCTTAGTTCGTAATTAACGGTGATCTTATTTTTAAGCTTAGCATGGGAAAAGTGAAAAATCGGGGATGATGAAGTTATCTTTTAGACACTTAATTGTGCTTTTTGTTCTATGATCCTAAAAGTTACCAAAGAGGTAATGAAAACAATACATAATGTCAACACAAATAAGTTGTAGTTAGGTAATTAATTATCAAGAAAAATCATAAAAAGAGAAAATCTTTGAAAATGGGAAGTCGGGTGTTTTATAACTTGTGATCTCTTATCTCTCTCAACAAAAATCTTTGCTACTTTTCAAAGGTTTAGTTTGGGGAAGTTTCAAGATATTTGGTTATAAGGCATGTGATATTGCGTGAGGACACGTAATCGTTTAGTTTGGGGAATTTTGATAAGTGTAGAATACACATATCCATTTATGCTTAAAATAACCCAATTAAACCCAAAACAGACCAAAAATGGCAAAAATATGCTTGTATTTGTGTTTTGTGTGTGCAGGTACTGATAAGTCAGAAATCACAAGAAAACAGTCAAAATCGAGCAAGCACGGACACGAGAATCAGAAGAGTTCAAAAAGAAGCCAAAAGATTCAAAGCCAAAGCCAAAAAAGTCAAGCCTCAGTCTAATCCAGTCAAAGATGGTCAATAAAAGTCAACAAAACCCAAAACCCTAGCCCATGTCCTTTTATGACAACCACAAGGGCCAGTTTTGCAATTTTCGTAAATTAATTATAGCTAGAAAAAGGGAAAAGAAAGACAAGGGCCATTTGTGTCATTCTCCAAAAGTCAAACGACTTTTACCCCGATTCAGTTATAAAAGAGGCGCGAAGGCTAGTTACTATTCATCGTCACTAACCTTTTACCAATCTAGGTAAATCAAGGGGCTTTTGAAAATTAAAGGGTGCAAATGTCTATTCAAGTGATCGTTTACAAAATGGCAGGGAGAGTTTAGTCAAATCAATACTCTAAGTATCCCTCTAACAAAGCTATTCCACGTAGCAATGGAGAACAGCACAATGAATGTGGTTTTTTTGCACTAAAATACTCAACAAAAGAAGCACAAACGTCACAACAATGGAATGACACCCTGGCTATCTCAAGGTGTCCCAGCTTAGACAGGATAAGTATTCTCATCTAAAGTATAATAGCGGCTGATTCCAACTAAACAAAGAAATGGTTCCGGATACTTATGAAAAGGAGCCAGATACGCAACAAGAGTAGCAATTATGCTCCGCGTTATATTGAGAAGACTTAGGAAAAGGGTCCTTCGACACAGTTGTGCTGGCATTCCACGAAAAAGAAGTAGGACAAGCAAAAGCGTCAACCCAAAAGAAACAATCATTCCAATTTTTCAACAAATCTAAGGGTTTAGAATAGCAAGTAGCGGTGTTCCCCGGGCGCTTACTAAACGACACCCAGCCTTTGTTTTTAGAATTAACATAAAAACAACGGAATAATCCAACCATGGGCTCAAAACCATGGACGCGGCAAAGGATCTCAAAATGAGATACCTTGGCTACACTAATGACATAAAGTTGAGATATATGGATACGATAGTGTTTAAGCACGTTCACAAGGAAAGTGGAAAGTGGTAACCGAAAATTAGCGTACTCGAAGAACCTAGTATATACGCCTATTTTATCAGCAGACATCTTATGGATCGTCTGGTTACGGGTAGGTATTTACGGGTGCACTTCATCGGGAATGTGATACGTGTCACAAATTTTTTTAAGGCTTTAAGGGTAAGTGTCAACTTAATATCTGTTATACTGCTCATGATAAAGTAAACAGGGATGAAGGCCTAACCTGAAAGACAAAAATTCCTCAAAAAAGAACACAAAAGGTACAAGTTTGACAAGCTTAAAGGATTTTTTGACAATGGCGATTATAGATGAAGAAGATGAAAAAGAAAACAGTGAAAACCACACCGACTATTTATACCCTCGGTATAGTAAATACGAACCCCCTACAGATGCTTACACGTGGCAATGACCTCCGAGTCAACGGTCAAGATGAGAGGTAAAAGATAGTGATGATAGTTAAGAAGTTAGACTAGCCAGTCAAATCAGTCAAAAAATAAAAGGCCACAAATGAGCCGCGTCAACCACGCCTTACCAACCAACAAAAGAAAACGCCGTGGAAAGACAAGAGACCGCGGAAGGAGAAAATAGCACGGGAAAGTAACGAAACATAAGTCTAGCAATACCTATCGCACGCAACAAAGTCGCACGCAATAGGAATACTAGACTGGAGGGACTTGATGACGTATAATAGGTCTACCAGGCCCCTGGGCCTGAGCCATATCATTACAATGGGCCCTCAGCCCAACCAAGCAAATAATACCCTTCGCGGAAAAAGCCCAATTCCGTATTGGGCGGCGCGGAAGAAGCAAGCCGGGCGTGACAAATCCTCCTCGGACCAACAGGCGTCTGCGGAAGGGAATTAGCATCCGCATGACACGATTACAAGCGGATCCTTATCCAATTAGGGTCCCACTTCGGCCTAATAACAGAAATGAGCGAAATACTAGGAAAACCTAATATTTGGCTCACCTATAAATAAGGGTATTCTGACACCTCATGAGGTATGATTTTCTGACCACATTACACACATATATACTTTGAAAGTCTCTGACAAAACATGTTTACTTACTCTCACGCCGAAGTCTAATCGCGAGGTCCGTCCCCACGATAAGACTAACGGTTTACTCTTCTATTGTACAGGAAACCACTTCACAACTTGATTTAGTACAAGATCTCACTCTTGGGCCAAGCCCAATAACCTTTCAGATCCACCTATACGACCCATAACATAAATTGTACTAACAAGTAGCTTAGTGAGAATAATAAACTTTAGTACTTGCTCGTTTATGGTTGTTTTAGTCATTTAAGGCTCAAATATTTTGTGGTGACATAATTTTTTACCATAGTCATGTGGCTAAGAGTAATTTTGAAGTGGTTCGCTTCAGATTTCTTGTGTTTTTTAATATTGAT
Organism: Tanacetum coccineum; assembly: GCA_026074375.1. Taxonomy (NCBI): domain Eukaryota; kingdom Viridiplantae; phylum Streptophyta; class Magnoliopsida; order Asterales; family Asteraceae; genus Tanacetum; species Tanacetum coccineum. The sequence continues at coordinate 13,825 of BQNB010014440.1, forward strand.
GTTTGAAACTTATGTGCGGTTAAATGATGCATATGGCTAGAAAAAACAATGTTGGAATCCCTTTGTAAACGTATTGCACAAAATGTTGGTTGGGCTAGGAGTCGATGTAACCTCTGTTAATAATGGATTAATTTAAACTTTAGGAATTAATCCAAATACAAGGAGCTCTTAGCCTTTTACAAGTGATTTTGTGGGGTATTGACATTAATAATTCCGCTCATTACTATATCTATTACTTGACAAGTGATTAGGTGTTTTGAAATGATGTGTATTGAAACATTATCTCAGGACTCGTAGGATCGTGGAATACTAAGAATCAATACCTTGTTTCAGAAGGATCGACACACACTAGCATATGATAAAGGATGGAGAGTGAGGACATATTTTAAGCAATATCAGGTTCTTAAACAAAATCCATTCTGGTGGACGCATCAGAGGCATGATGGTAACTTTGGAACTTGAACAATTATCGAAGTGATGTTATCCAAGAACTTGGTGGTATTGAGGGAACTCTGGAGCATACCCTATTCAATGGAACGTAGTAAGCCCTGTTATTTCTTATTTTTTTCTTTGTCTATAATCATGAGTCTTCTATTATTTTTGTGTCCTAACATATTAGGATAAAATTGTAATAAAATTTCCTTTCTCTTACAGTTTCCCAACCTAGAAGGGTCTCTTTTGGGAGAAGGCTTTTGGTTTTGAGGAGTCGATGAAAACTGACAAGATTCACACTTTGGTGGTCACCCACCATTAACAAAGTCAATGTGTATGTCGATTTCAAGTGGAACTGGATTTGACTGGAATATTCATGCATATGATTAATGTGCAGCTTCACTAGGGTGGTTACGATTCTCATGATATTGAACGTTACACGAGTGCCAAGTTCATGGACTACACTACCGACAACATGTCTATCTATCCTTCACCAACAGGTACATTATTTGATGATCATTTTCTTTTGCTTTATTTGAAGGCCAACATTATTTGCATGAAAGATGATATAATTTAGAACTTAATAAATGGCTTCTTATGCTTACAATGTTATAGTATGGAATAATTTGATCAAGATGATGCTTTACAATGAGACTCATATAAATAAATGTCATGCATACTTTTAATTTCTCCTAATTAATGAAATTTTACTAAATGCCATTTGTCATGGCATTGGTTCCATAAAGATAATTAGGTGTTTTCTTTCTTTTGTAATTTATACCTGTATAAATCTCATTAGTTTCGTAACACATAAACTAATGCTATGCTCGAAAGTAAATGATTTCCAATAAGCTTCTATTAGTTTATAATAAGTTGTATGTTTTCATTATTTTTGAATGCAGAGCTGTATTAGCACAAGAGTTCTTACCTAGCAATCACTATGATAGTACTAATATATTGGATGTCAGTTGATGTTTACAAGTTGCTATGCTGAGATTGATGAGTACCATATGTTTTGAGACCCACTTTTTTTTCTATTCACAACATTAACATCACATGTCATGCTACTTTAAAAAAAGATAAGCTTGATTTATTATTGATTATACAAATGATGTGCATAGTATATCTGATTACTAACTGCTAACTCTTGTTTCATTACAGGGTTATGAGCGTGAGGATGCTAAAGCTCGAATATGTTCGTTTGATAAGGGAAGTGACTGCCTTATATACGCTTCTCATGGGCTAATGTTATTTCACGTGTCCAGAATGGCAGAATGTACAACTTGGGATAACTATGTTTGAAGATAACCACATGAATTTCTACATCGTATACTTGATTGATTCTTTAGGTTGGTTTCAGCTTATATTATTCTCAGGTACTTGGATTGCAAGAAATATTGGTGTCTCAACACAAGTATGTTGTGAAGCTGCTTTAAGAAAAGAGTTGAGGACTAGATGCTAGCGTGTGAAGCGTTCCTAAAAAGGCAATTGGAATAACAAGAAGCTTTGACAGTTGTGAGAGTAGAGATACACAAGAATTCTACCACCCAACTAAGTTATATGATGTTAACATCAATAACGGGTAATTTTTGTTGCTAGATTTTAGATATGATCCTTTTAGACATTTTGTTATCTTCACATGTAAAATTCAAATCTTGGATTGGTAAATAGATTTACGGATATTGAAATATATGTGAATTTATTAGTTTCTTTTTGACAGTGTGTTTATCTTTATTTTGTTTCGATATAGGTTTTATCAGAATTTTTTTGGCTTTAAACTGCCATAAAACCAGCGACATATTAGCGATCATTTTATAGAAAATTGTCGCTAAATTGCATATTTTAGTTGTTGCAAAATGTTGCGGTTGCAAAAGCTACCGTTACAAAACCCATAACAAAATATAACGGTTGCAAATTATGCGTTGATGCAAAAAATATCCGTTGCAAAATTTTGGGAAAAGGGCTTCGTTGCAAAAAGAGTCTTTTGTTCTAACGAATTATCTTCAGTTGAAAAATAGTTGCAAAAAATTTCCTGCTTGTTGCAATTCGGTTGCAAATTAAATTTGCATGGAGCCTTTTTGCACTAGTCGAAATTCGTAGCATTTTTGTTGCGAATAGCGTTTTGCAACAGATTTGCATCATATTTGAACGGTTCCATTAGGCTAGTTTTGTTGTAGTGATTCTTCATTATCTTTCGTCTTCATCTGTGTGTTTGAGTTAGTAATTCTCTGTTAGGTTTAAAGGGTGAAACCCTAGTTTGTTTGTTAATAGTTTTCAAGTTTTCTTGTAATCTGTAAAACTGCCCTTCTTTAGCCTTATTGTTTTAAGTAATAAAAGTGAGCCAAAGGAAGGTTGGCTGAGTTCACTGTAATTAGTATGTTCTAGGCTTTGATTAAACGTTTTCACAAAAGTGCAAAGAAGTGATGCATGTATGTGCTTTTCTATATTTTTCTTCCTCATTTTCAGATTCAACGCACTCTTCTGAATAGAAAATAAAACACCATTGAGACAAGTTTTTTTCTAAGTTTCACCACTTTTGCATAAAGAAAGAAAGACATCCACTTTTTAGAAAAAATAGATGCAGAAAAATAAAAAACCATTAACAGGTCTTATATATTAATACATGTAATACAAAAGTGATAACGCTCAAATTGAGTATATTCTTAGGAGCGTTATCCGTGCTTTTGTATATGATATTTGGCTATTTTTATATGCTTTTGTTACTTAATTGTACCAAAGTGTGTTTGCAAATCTATTTGTAGCCAAGTATAAGAGAAGCAAGAAAAAGACGAAGAAACGAAGAATAAATGAAGTTTTATGCACGTACGAAGAATCCCTCGTAAAAAACAAGCTCGGGAAGCAATTCAACGACAAAAGAGTGAACCAAACAAGCTTCCAAGGCCCAAGATAGAGTTTAAATGAAGTTTTATTGATGTATAATGACCCACGACTCAAACGGGAAGCTAATACGCAAAATCAAGAAAAATATATATTTTGGTCGTGTGGCTAGCCGCCCGGCAGAAGCCCGTGCCTCCCGGCAGAGGCTCCACTGACTTTTCCAAGTTTCATTAACTCACCAATTTAAGTGCCAACTACCTCAAGTCCGATCAAGTCCCCTCATAACTCAAAATTCTGGAAGATTCATGATACTTTGTGCCCAAGACTTATGCTTGGTGGCCAAGGTTGATTTTTGCTATAAATAAAGGCCTCAAGACTCACTTTTCACATAAAAAACACCACCCTCTACCCTCAATGACGAATTTCACCATCATTATCTAACCCATAAGACTTCTAAACCTCTGCCAAATCTAGAAGGAGTACTCAAGAACATCAAATAAGGTGTTGGGTATAATTTTTTAGGTTGGTACAAAGTGTATAGTCGATTGGAGGCTTAAGGGTTGCTCTAAATCCTTCTACCATCAATTGTGATTGCTATTGTGGTATTATTTAATTACTTTCCAGAATGTTTAAGATTGCTATGATTGTTGATACTTTGGTTTTTGTTGAAATAATCATGGAGTAGTTCTTATTACACTTGTTTGGATGATGTTTATCATATGAGGATTGTTTATGTTTGATTATGGTTTTGATCAATTTCCTGTTATGTTTGAGATCCATTTGTGCTTGAGTTTCATACTCATTGCTTATCATGCTTGATTAGTTGTTGGTGATTTCATAGGTCGAAAAGGTTTTCATCAATCAACTAGTTATAATCATTTTGTCTATGGATGATTATCTATTGTATTGATCATTTCTTTAGTGGCTTGATTATGTAAAGAGACTTGAGTGTGATTGTTAACATGTTTGTGAAATGAACCGCGAATCAAACTTGTTAAATAAACGTAATCATGAATTAGTTGGAATTTGTCACCATCATATTCTTAACTTGTAATCAATTTGTCAAAACCATATTCACATGAACAATCCAAGTATTATGAAATAATCCAACCAAGTGTTGTCTTTTACTTATTGAATTTGCTTGATCATCATTTCCGTGTTATTAGTTGCTTATATGGTATTTAGGCTTCTGACATCCTCTTTACCGTTTTCATATAGCTTATTGATACTTAGATTCTTCACAATCGAAAACAACCAAATCCTAGTGAACGACCTCGGCTTACCACAAAAAGCTAGCTACAAACGAAAGGGTCATACTTACCCGTGTGTTCTTAGCTTATTTGGTAATTCGTGTTATAAATTTAAAACTAGTAGTCGTGAGACACATCAAGTTTTTGGCACCGCTGCCGGGGATTTTGCGTTGTGTTTTCTTGTTTAGAATCTTTTTATTTCGTCTTATATCATTTGTGCTTGTTTTTGCTTACTAGAAAAATCACCCAAAACCACTCAGAAGTGCTCTGCCGCCCCGGTGCACCTTTCTGCCGCCCGGCTCTGCCCTCGTCGACCACTCTGCCGCTCGGCAGAGAGAGTTCTGATAAAAAAATTCCATTTTTTACGTTTACATCGTATCCTAGTTCTTGCCTTGTTTAATCTTGTTCCTAGTAGTGTTTAATATTGTTTATAGAACATGAAGTCTAGAAAAACTCGTCCGGTTAGATAGATTTGGTGCAATATTCGTTGTGTTTTTCTTTTATCTTACTTTGTTAGAAAATAGTTTCTATAAAAATTGTCTTTAATATAAGAATAAAAAAAGAAAAAAATAACTTTGTTAGTTAGTTAGTCAATTTATATATAAAAAATAATATATACAAAAAGATTTTTGTTCTTATTTAGTTTATCTATTATTCTTATACATCGTTAGTCGTTTGGTAAATCGGCTCACCCATTGTAACAAACTATAAGAGAGGTATAAGGCGGGTCGTTCTGCTTCCCTAAAAAAGTCGGGTTTTTAATATGCTTCACGCTGACCCACTTCTTCGCTTCTTTGTGCGTTCATAGAGCTACCGAGAACCTTTGATAGGATGATGTCAAGATTATCTAATAGTTGTTAAGTTAATTTTCTTTTAACATCATATAATTAAAAAAAATACAAAAAGATTTTTACTTTCATTTAGTTTTTATTTTTATTTCTTATGACTTTTTGCAAATCGCTCCGGGTTTGTATAAACCCGCGTTCTTGGGGTAAACATCTCACTAGTCTATTTCACGAACTTAAACGAAAAATCAAAAAGAGGACCAAACCCGATAAGACGTCAAACGTACCTGATTGAGGTTCTTTAAACTATATATATAATATATATAATAAAATATATATAATAAGTATAATCTAAAAACAATCAATGAAACCGAGGAGTAGTATAGAATATCCCCGGGTCGTTTATCCCCAACGAGGCTGTGCTGGAGAATCGATACAGTCGGAAAATTGGAGTTTGAATGGGATTAATGATTTGAGAGAGTAGAAAGCTAAATTAATCAATAACAAACAAAAACGATTGAGAAAAACCTAAAAATTATGAAATTAAGCTGAAAAACGAGAGCAGGAATCCCGAACAAGGGGTCAAAAACCTAAAATCTTAAAAATTAGCCCTACAAAGAAATTTTTACTTCTAAACTACTCTAGGGGACTAATAATGAAGAATGAAAAAGACTAGACTGAAAACGGAGGTCGTTTGACCCAAAAACGAGTCAAGTCAAGATCCGTACCCGAGACCCGTTCTTTAAAAATCAAAAGTTTGCAAAATTAACCCTAACGTATGTTTTCTATTTTTTCCTACGTATAAATAAAATATGACCAAAGAAAATTTCCTAAAAAAGAAAAATATTTTTTTGATAATTTTTGTATTTTTTATGAATTTTTAAAACTTTTAACGAAATTAAATTATAAAAAATACTAAACTATTTTTAAAAATTCTGAAAAAATTACTAAAATTACTTTATCCTACGACTATCCTAAGAAAAATAAGAAGCCCGAAATTCGGCTTATAAATAAGCCGAAAATAAGCTCGAAAGAGCTTATAACTATAAGGGCCAAAACTACCTTATATACCAAAGTGCCCAAGGGTCTAACAGAAAAGACCCAAGGGCACAGCGGTAAGAGTGTTGGTTATAAAAGAGGTGTATTGAGGGTGAGACCCGGGTTCGAGTCTTGCTCACCCGGGTTTCCCCTTATCTCCTCTTTTTTTTTTAAAAACTTTTTAACCAAACTTGTTAAGCACATGAAGCTTATCATTTTTCATAACTAGGACTTTTTGTGAAAAGCTAAGAATAAGCTAAAAAAGGGCTTTTTGTTTGACAGTTTGCTTATATTAAGCTTAAAGGCAAATGTGGCTTTTTCTTTTGACTCTTATGAACAAATAAGCAAAGAAAAGGGAAGAGTGAGCAAGCACAGCTTAACACACCATCATAATGAACTATTAGGAACAAAAATAAGCCAATGAAATAAGCCCAATAAGCCAGAAATTGGCCTAAACACTCAACAGTACTAACTTAAGAGTTAGTACTGCTAGGTTGTGACTTTTTGATATGGACTTAAAACACACAATAAGCAAAGGAAGTGAATTACAAGCAAACTCAGGCCACAATTAATCCTAATAAGCAAGTAAGAATACTAAGATAACAATTAAAAAGCACTAAATAAGCTGGAACAAGAATAAGCTGTCTATTATACTATGCTTAAAAAAAATCAAATGGCCACTTTTCTGCTTAGAATTAAGCACTCTATGGGGGAAATAAGGCTTAAGGCTACTAGGGCTTATCAATGGACCTAAGGGCAGTCTAAAAAGCTAAAAAGAACTAAGGGCTTAAGGCCAAATAAGCTAGAAAAGTGGGCTTGAAAAAGGGTGTCTAGCACCAGGGGAAATGAACTAGTAAGGGGGGGCTTAATTTGACAGCTTAAAATAAGCTGTCAAATAAGCTCAAAATAAAAAATAAAGTTAAGACAGATTTAGCATAGCTTAGGGTGAGCTTATGCTCAAATTTTAAGCTTCTAAAAACACTTTAAAGCTGCTGATTTTTTGCAAAAAGAAATAGGCAATTTGACTTTTGAAAAACTTGAAAAAAATGTTGACAGAATTTGTACCAAACACAAGGAACTCCTAAGGCTTTGGTTAGTTGGTTTTGCACACACAAATGACACCAAAATAGCACTACAATTTAGGTTCACTAAAGCTTATCCAAATAAGCTATTTGAGCTTCTTTTAAAACCAACAGTTTATAGAACAACTTAGAAAACTTGAAAAACACTTTTTGGACTTAAATTTTTTGGGAAAACAGACTTGAAAGAGCTTAATGACTTAAGCCAAAGTTGGCCAAGTGACACCAACCCATAACCTTGCCATTTTGACCTATTTTGGGCTTAACCCAAACACCCCTTTATATTCTTAAAAACGGATTTTAAAACTATAAAGGCTAGTCTAAGCACAAATTTTGAAGTCAACTACTAAACATGCAATATTAAATAATAAAAAGTAATAATCAAACACAAATAAGCACAAAAAGTCATCAATAAGCTGAAAATAAGCAATGCTACAGTAACTTTTAAGCGAAAATTTAAAAAGAAGTATACCTTTGATCCTTGCTCAAAACAGGATTATGTGAAACCTAATAAGCTCTAATCCTACCCAAGCTTATAAATAAGCTGTACTAAACAACCCAATGAGCCATCCAAGTTTGCTCATTCATCCTATAGCTTAACCAATCAATGACTTTTTTTTCTTTTACTTTTTCTTGGTATCTTGTATCAAAGTTTGGAAAACAGATTATAGAGTGCTTATATAAAAGCTTAAAGGAAACATAAGTTAACTTGGAAACTTTAAAACTCAAATTAAAACATAAGCCGAATTTTTCATTAATCTTTTAAAAGACAGTTACAAGAAAGTAAAAACTAAGTTAACAACTAGGACTAAGTACTACAACTAAAAAAACTACATACTTTGCCTCAAGGGCTTACAAAGCTTATATAGAATACCTACTAGCTAGGGCTCTTCTCTTCTTTGTCTTTTTTTGTCCCTTGTGTCTTTGTGCTTCTTTTAAGAGATAAATGCCTGTCTTGTGTTTGTTGTGAGTGTGTAGAAACACACTTCAATCTGAACCCTTCATTTTTCTTGTTGCCCACTCAAAAAGTTTTCAACCATTGATCGAATGAGGGTTTTTGGATTGCCAGCTTGGACAAGGACCATGTGGGGGGTGGGGTTTATGAGGGTGATAGGTTTGGAGTGATGTGGGGAGGTCAACGAGGTTTGATTATGACAGGATGTGGGGTTTGGGAGTTTGGCGGGAAAAGGTTGTAGAAGATGTACAGTAATTCAAAACGGGGGTGTGGGTTTGTGGGTTTGTCACAAATGGTCCCTGAGGGTGTATGTGGTTATTGCAATTTTAGTCCATGTGGTTGTAAATGTTTGGGGGTTTGACAGAATACACCCCTGAAAGTTATATAGGTTATTTCACTACAAGTCCTTGTGGTGTATAACTTTCTAGGGTTGCAGGAATGACCCTTGTGGTATCTCTTTGGGAAAATGGTAGAAATGAAGAGTTTGTGTACTCACACATCTACAATCACACGTCAAACCTGGTCAAATGTGCTGTGCTCACTCATCCCTGACTCATAAGAATGTGATAATTCCAAGAGCTCTCAGCTCAATCTCGAACTGATCCTCAAACAATTTGTAAAAGTCATCTCGCTCTCTGATAGTTATGATATTGAGTTGATCGTGTGTGAAATAGAGACTCTAGTACGCGATCTCCAATGTGTCACTATGTCGACACTATTCTCGTCGATATGTTGGAGATCAAAGAACGCACATTAACAGTGTGTGTGACTACCTCATCTAGATATATAGTCCAAGTTGATGTTCATCTGTTTATTACAAAATAACAATCGTGATAGTGGTGATCTGTTAGATAGTGTGTGTAGAGTTACTTAGAAGGTTGGTAAATGTTAGGCCACAACCTACTAAGTGGAGATACTAAGTCAGTGCTGTGGTGGGTGTGTTGTTATGTGAGGTTGTATGGTGTGGTGTGTTGTGGATGTGCGCTCTAGTCGCGTGAGTTGCTCTGTACTCTTGTGTCATTGAGTGGCGCGGAGACCAGATGTGGGGTTGGGACTTTGGTGGGAACTTGTGATGAAGATATACAGTACTTCAAAAATGGGTTGGGTTTGTAGGTTTGTCCAATTATGGTCCATCATTCACAAATGGTCCCTCATGGTTATAGTTGTTATTGCAATACACGTCCTTGTGTTTCTTGTAGTTTTGAAACAAGGCAAAAACACCCCCTCAAGTGTTATGTAAGGTTTGCACAAGAGGTCCTTTTGTGATACAAGAATAATGGATTGGCAGTTTTGACCCATGTGGTTTATACTTTAGTGAGTTGGCAGTTGTAGTCCCTCACAAGCATTTTCTTTATATCCTTCATTAAATAAGTTAGGGACTTGGCAATTTTTGCCCTTAAACTTATTTTTTTTCACTTTTTGACTTTGGATTTGTCGGGGTTGACTTTGGTTGACTTTTTCACACTTGGGCTTTGTCTTGACTTTGTCTTTTCCACACTTTTCCATTTCGTGTCCGGTTTTGTTGTTTTAGCTTCGTTTCTCATCCTTTTCTTAGATATTTGTTCCTGCACAACACAATTAGCAAAACAAGCATATATTTGGCATTTTAAGTCCGTTTTTGGTTATTTTAACTTGTTTTTAAAGGTAAAAGGTGTGTGTAATTAAACACATACCAGGAGGAGAGGGTGAAAATTTTCTAAAGTATGAAATGGAAGTGTTAGTGGCTTTTTATAGAAAAGACCTTTGGCGTTTTGTCAAAACTAGTCTCTCCATCCTTAATCTCTTTTAAAACTAGTACAAGGCTTCATTTCTTTTACTTAAAATCAGCCAAAGACTCGGGTCAGACAACGTTTATAAATATTTTAAATCCGTCCCACTAATTTTTCTTTAAAACATTAAATAAATCGTTAAACCTCGTAAAACACGACCTTTAAACACGGTTTTTACAAAAACTCAGGAAAACGTCGTAAAATACAAAAATAACATATTTACGCTCTCAGAGCTACAAAATACGTTTTTCTAACTTTCTTAGACACTAAAAACAAATAAAAACTCAACCACGGATTTAAATTACCTTATAAAAGGAAATTCTCGTCAAACCTTACATAGCATAAACGACTATAATTATTTACGTAGCTAAAAATAATTATCTTAGCTCGGGATAGACGTTGACCTGAAACTCAGGTAGTTAGATTCTCCCCTCCTTTAGGGAGCGCCGTCCTGGTGCTCAGCTTGAATTATTCGCTTTCCTCACTTCGTCCTTACTTGTAAAGAGACAAGGGTACTTTTTCTTAATCTGATCCTCACGTTCCCAAGTAAATTCTAGACCTCTTTGCGAATTCCAACAAACTTTAACAATAGGTATCCGACTTTGCTTAAGTCGCTTAACCTCTCTATCAACAACTTCCACTGGCTCTTCAATCATATGTAACTTATCATCAAGTTGAATCTCATCTATCAAAACAACAACATCGCCTTTCGCTAAACACTTTTTAAGATTTGAAACATGAAACGTACTATGAATCCCTTTTAAATCTTCAGGTAACTCCAATGTGTAAGCTACAGGACCAACTCTAGCTAGAATCTTGAATGGACCAATGTAACGTGGACTTAGCTTTCCATGCTTTCCAAAACGCACAACGCCCTTTCATGGCAATACCTTGAGCAATACCATATCACCAACTTCAAATTCTAATGGCTTAGCTCTCCTATCTGCATAGCTCTTCTGGTGACTACGGGAAGCCAACAAACGGTTCTTAATTTAGACAATCTTCTTGGTCGTATCACGGATCAATTCTGGACCGGTGAGTTGGCTATCCCCAAGCTCACTCCAGCATACAGGTGATCTACATTTCCGTCCATACAAAGCTTCATATGGTGCAGCCTTAATACTTGTGTGATAACTATTGTTGTACGAGAACTCGACCAATGACAGATGGCGATCCCAACTACTTCCAAAGTCGATCACACAGGCACGCAACATATCTTTTAGCGTTTGTATTGTCCTTTCACTTTGACCATCCATTTGAGGGTGGTAAGCAGTACTCATATCCAAATTCGTGATCTCCAAAATCTTGACATAAAATGGCTATCTCGATCTGAAATGATCGAAACAGGAACACCATGCCTACACACTATTTCCTTCAAGTAAAGTCGCGTGAGTTTCTCTATACTATCCATTTTCTTTATTGGCAGGAAATGAGCTAATTTGGTCAGTCGGTCGACAATAACCCAAATCATATCATACCCACTTAGCGTTCTCGGTAAACCACTCACAAAATCCATAGTAATCCTTTCTCACTTCCAAACTGGAATCTCAGGTTATTACAGCAATCCAGACGGTTTCTGATGCTCAGCTTTGACCTTCGTACAAGTCAAACACTTACTAACATACGTAGCAATATCAGCTTTCATATTCGGCCACCAATATAGCGGCTTCAAATCTTGATACATCTTGTTCGATCCTGGATGGATGGAATACTTGGACTTATGCGACTCATGCATAACCAAATCCCTCAATCCACCAAATCGCGGCAACCAAACACGATTTCTAAAACAACGTGTTCTATCTGGGCGAAACTCGAATATTGGCTTAATCAATCTCCTTAAATTTTCTGCCTCTACATTCTCTACTTTCATCACTTCCTCCTGAGCTTCATAAATCTGATTAGGTAGATCATTGTGAACAGTTATCATTAAAGCTCGAACACGCAATGGCTTATCCCTTTCTTTTCGACTTAAGGCGTCAGCCATAACATTCTCTTTTCCAGGATGATACCGAATTTCACAATCATAATCACTCAACAACTCAATCCATCTCCATTTTCTCAAGTTCATCTCTTTCTGATTCAAAATATATTGTAGGCTCTTGTGATCGGTAAAAACCACACACTTTGTTTTATACAAATGATGTCTCCATAATCTAAGAGCGAAAACAACGGCTCCTAACTCTAAATCATGAGTAGTGCAATTCTCTTCATGGACTTTTAATTGTCTAGAAGCATATGCTATCACCTTCTCTTTTTGCATCAACACGGCTCCATAACCTTTAAGTGATGCGTCACAATACACCACAAAATCTTCTGCTCCCTCGAGCAACGCTAAGATCGGTGCATTACACAACTTCTGCTTCAGTGTCTGAAAAGCTTCTTCTTTTTCTTTTCCCCACTCGTATTTCTTATCTTTCTGAGTCAAATTAGTCAGCGGCTTAGAAATCAAAGAAAAACCTTTAATGAACCTCCTATAGTAACCAGCCAATCCAATAAATTATCTCACCTCTGTTGGCGTCATTAGTGCAGCCCAACTCTTAATGGCTTCGATCTTGGCAGGATCAACATGAACACCACTACGATCAATCACATGACCTAGAAATTGTACTGAATCTAGCCAAAAATCACACTTTGAAAACTTGGCGTACAATCTTTCTTTCTTAAGCAGCTCCAAAATAATCTTCAAATGCTTCCTATGCTCTTCTTCATCCTTGGAGTAAACCCAAATATCATGGATGAACACTATGACGAACTTATCAAGATATGGCTTGCATACTCGGTTCATCAAGTCCATAAACACAGCAGGCGTATTAGTCGATCCAAACGACATACTTGGAACTCAAAGTGACCATACCGAGTTCTAAATGCAGTAATTGGAATGTCTTCTTATTTAATGCATAACTGGTGATATCTTGATCGCAGATCGGTCTTAGAATATACGCTTGAACCTCGTAGTTTGTCAAATAAATTGTCGATTCTTGGAAAAGGATAACGATTCTTGACAGTCAACATGTTCAACTCGCAATAATCTATACACATTCTAAAAGATCCATCTTTCTTCTTCACAAACAAAACCGGTGCTCCCCATGGTGATGAACTCGGATGAATAAATCCTTTCTCCAGCAGCTCTTGTAATTGTACCGATAACTCTTTCATCTCAGATGGTGCCAATCTATATGGTGCACGTGCAACAGGTGTAGCCCCCGATACTAGATCAATTTGAAATTCTACTTGCCTCGGCGGTGTTAGTCCTGGAAACTCCTCAGGAAACACATCAGGAAAATCATGAATTACAGGCACGTCTTCCATTTGTTTCTCCTTTGACTTGTTTTCTGTCACGTGTGCCAAAAATAAATGACAACCTCGCTCGATGTACTTACAGGCCTTAATACAAGATATGACCTTTAATCGAGATACACCTTTGTCGCTTTTGACTATCAACATATTATTCCCATACGGTATACGAACAACTTTCTCGTCATAGACGATCACGACATCGTGCTTGACAAGCCAATCCATACCGATTATGACGTCAAACGTACCAAGATCAATTGGCATAAGATTAATTTCAAAAACATGGTTTACTAAATTTAAAGTGCAACCTTTCAGAACAGTGTTCGTACTAACTACCCTTCCATCAGCTAACTCTACCTCATAACTAGCTCCTATTTTGATCGGATCGATATTAAGCATGGAACTAAATATAGTATCCACAAAACTCCTATCGAAACCCGAATCAAATAAAACAAAAGCATAGCGGTTATTTAGCAGAAACGTAACAGTAACCACATTCGGACCCTTTGGCTTAACATCCTTAATAGCATAAGCTCGACCACGAACATCTCTAACTTCCTCTTGCTTAACCTTCCTTAGGCATCGATTCCTAGTATGACCTTGCTCACCACAGTCATAACAAGTCAGAATGGGCAGAGCATTTGCACCCATGGTAATATTCTTCTCCTTACAGTACCTTATCTTGTGCCCAACCTTTCCACACTTGTGGTACTTGATCGTACACTGACCAATATGGCGAGTAAAACAACGCTCACATAAAAGAAGCTCTTCATTAGTAGGAGCGGTAACCATGGCTCGCGCGTTCCTTTGCCTTTGGTTATTCTGCAAGGTTTGTCATGAGTTATCTCTATGATTGCCCTTACCACTACTACTTTCACTTTGAAAGCTCTCCTACTTTCTCTTCTTTCCCTCTAAAATTATTTCATCTCTAGCTTCAGATTTTTGTTCCATCAATTTATGAGCCATACACACAGCTTCGTTCAGGTTAGCCAGCTTAGAAGAAGTAACTTCACCCTTGATGTTATCAGTCAATCCCCGGATGTAAGCATCAACCTTCACTCTTTCTGGCTTAACCATTCTCGGACACATCAATGCAAGCTCATTGAACCTCTGAGTATAAGCCACAATGTTATACTCCTTAACCCTCAAGTTCCATAATTCGTGCTCCATTCGTTAAACTTCTTCTATTGGACAAAACTCTACAGTCATCAATTGCTTCATCTCAGTCCAAGGCATATGGTTCACAGTCTCTAAACCCATGGTTTCAATCTTAGCATTCCACCAAGTCAAAGCAAGTCCTTGTAATGTTGCAGCAGCAAACCAAACCTTCTTGCCCTTTACACATTCACTGATTCCAGAAACACTCTTAGTTTTCTCGAACCATCTTAATAATTCAACAGTTCCTTCAGTACAATGAAAAGCAGTAGGATTGCACTTCATAAATCCAGCAAAAGTGCACTCACGAGCAGCAGGTGCGGCATCTTGACCCTAGCTGGTCCAAACCCTAGACAGGGTTGTCAAACCCAATAGATCTATTTAATACATTAGCGTTTACCTCGCAAGGCAATTAACGGTTCATAAAATAAGGGACTTCGACAATAGCAACTTATGCGGAAACAATCTCGTAATCGGGTCCAGCATACCATAAAATCATATGTGTTCGATTTTATAAAACAAACATGCATCCCCTCGCTAGTTTTAAAACAATTAAAAGATTTAAATGCGAGGCTATGAACTCACCTTAAGCAAAAGATCCAAATCAATCAAGTCAATCAAGCGCAAGTAACTTCACGTCTTAACCGCGACCTATATAATACATATATAACGGTACGTGACTAAAAGTATATTAAATCATATATTGCATACTTGCATATATATATATTACGACTACGTATATACAATCATATACTAAAATCTCTAAGTGCGACGCAAAACATTTCACCTTGACGCACTTAACAATATTACCATATTTTCTATAAAGTTTCCATTTTTAGAAAGTTACCGAAAGTAAGGATAATATAATTTGAACTTCATATTTCGTTATTAATTAACTAACATTGCGAACCCTTTGCTTATTATAGACTTCATTTGAAAGTTCACGCAATTTTAACTTTTAAAAGTCAAACTTCGTAGTTGACTTTTTACTCCAAAATTACCCAAACTTGACTCGGTTGTAAAACGTTCATTTTAAGAGTTACAAGGCCCACCTTATATCAAAACGGACTTTAAAACATCCTTCATCATTTTCAAAGGCCTAAAATAAATTTTAAAAATTTCTCGACACGCTATGGTCAATTCAAACTTTCTGGTCAAACATGGTCAACCCAAAACCCATGAAAACGACATTTTTAACATAATCCGACTATCAAAATATTCTTAACTAGTCTATATACTTATACCAAAACCATCAAACCTTAGTCAATAACAAAACACACTTTTAATATTTTCTGCACTTGAATCATCTAGCAATAGTCATATACATGCAATAACCACAATTAAATCAACACAAAAACATAACTAGAATACTCACAAAGCAATAACAAAACTCAATTTTATTTTCCCCCTTGTTGGACTGTACGGACGAGACCCAAACCAAACGAACCAAACTCTTTTTCAATACAACCAATTGCTCTAGACACGAATCTAGCTATGATAAACACACCCTTATACTCGAAAATCACACGAACCAACCAAAAATTCAACTTCTTCAAAACTTAATGCATGTGAGGTTTCTATAGTGGGATTTGTAGCTCTTGAAACAAGGATTAAGATGGTATAATTGGATTTAATTGCATGTCAGAAAATAAGCCGGAAATGGGGTGTGTGTTGGTGGCCGGTCGTGACTAGAGAGAAAGGGAGGAGAGAGTGAAATTTTTTTAAAGTACGAAATGGAAGTGTTGGTGGTTTTTTATAGAAAAGAACTTTGGCATTTTGTCAAAACTAGTCCCTCCATCCTTAATCTCTTTTAAAACTAGTACAAGGCTTTATTTCTTTTACTTAAAATTGACCAAAGACTCGGGTCACACCACGTTTATAAATATTTTAAATCCTTCCCACTAATTTTTCTTTAAAACATTAAATAAATCGTTAAACCTCGTAAAACACAACCTTTAAACACTGTTTTTACAAAAACTCGGGGAAACGTCGTAAAATACAAAAATAACATATTTACGCTCTCGGAGCTACAAAATACATTTTTTGACTTTCTTAGACACTAAAAACAAATAGAAACTCAACCACAGATTGAAATTACCTTATAAAATAAAATTCTAATCAAACCTTATATAGCATAAACGACTATAATTATTTATGTAGCTAAAAATAATTATCTTAGCTCGGGATAGACATTGACCTGAAACTCGGGTTGTTACATGATTATAGTAGGCTAGTCACTGAAGAGAAAAAATAGGTTAACTATGATCAGACACTCACTACCCTTCGTTCCAAGGTGGAAGGATTAAAGACTGAGAAGGAAACATTGAAGACGTCTAAAACTTAGCTATTACAGAAAATTAACGGGTTAAAGCAGGACAGGGCTACAGTGGTTGTGAAGGTTGTTCCATATGTTGCTATGGAGCTTGTTCGTAGTGATGAAATGGGTCTCTTTGTTGCTCGGCTTGTCAAGAAGACTATTATTCATGGTAGGTGCATAGCTTTCGAGGAGGTAGCCGCCCTAAAAGAGCCCTTCGAGCTAGAAAATATGCCTGGCTATTGTCCTTTTTTGAAAAAGAGTTCGACCAAGCTGTTGATAACCTAGCACTGCCTCCTACCCTTTTTTACAGAGACTAATTGTTATCCCTATCCTAATCCATGTCATACACGAAAATAATAAGAAACTTCGAGAGAGATAAGTTTAGAGAGAGAAAGTAAAGAGAAGAAAAGAGAGTTGGAAGATTACACTATGTGAAACAAATGGTAACCAACACCCTCTCTATGTGTGAAGAGTGTCCTATTTATAGTCCACACCACATGTTGTCTTGTGGGCTTTATTACTTGGGCTGAGCTTGGCTTGTTGTTGGGCTTTAGCCAGAAATAAAGACAATATTAGCTTAAAGTCCAAGCCCGTTAAACTCGACTAGCCTATTACAAACGAAAACTATTTACTACTAAGATGACCGATAACATTCTTGTTTGACTTATGTTAGGATCCTAAAGTTTCGATTATGATACTTTAAGTGGCTTTATTTATTATTAATGTTTATTCTTTATTTTACAAGTAGAAAGTAGTTTGTAATAAGTAGAAATATGCTTAAAGTAAAATATAACATATTATCCAAAGAATAGGGACTAGATTGCAAATTAGGGAAAATAAAGGAAGGGAAGCTAATCATCTCCTTTCCTATAAATACCCCCAATCACCATTAGGAGGTTCAGGCTTGTAACTCTCACTTTGCCTCCCATTTCTCTTTTCTTTATAAAATTTAAACATTTGTGAAAGTCTTGCCTTCCTCTCTTAATTCTCTCTATTCTTAACCTTCCTACATCGTGTGATTCAAGATAAAAACGTGAGCTAACAAGTGGTATCATACACCATTAAAGATTAAGAGTGATCTAATTTGTGATTTGTAGCGTTATCGAGATTGACGAGATGATTATTCGGTGATTTTCGGTGGTTTCGAGTGGTTACTTGAGCTTATTGAGTATTTTTGACATCTTATACCACGGTTACATTCGATCTTGACATCTTATACCACGGTTACATTCGATCTAAGTGCAAAAACCACATTTTCGGTTTAATTGAATTTGTGCTATCCTTTTTCAGAAACACTTTAAACGGATCAAATTCATCAAATTTGACATCATTACGGTTTATAAGTTGAATTTTGTGTGAAAAGTCTTTCAAAAGTGTGATTATCAAAAATTATAAAAATTCTGAAAATTGTATCTACGTTGTCCGAGTAATGTATTGTCCGAGATAAGTTTCAAAAATCATCTGTTCGAGAAAAGTATTGTCCGAGAAATACTGTGTCTGAGATATTACTTTACCAAGGTCACTGACACCCGATATTGGACAGAATTAAATTTTGGGTATTTTTGACAAAGCTGTTACCGAAAATCATCAAATTGGTTATTTTCAAAATTCATCAACTAATTTGTGACACGAATCTTATCGAATTTGTCAAATTCGACTAGGAATCAAATTCAACATGCTGTGAAATTTCATTGTGAAGCAGATTCTAAATCACAAATAGAACTCTTTTTCGTCTACAAAGATCCAATATTTGAGTCACAAAACATGTCGACTTTAACTACACATCAACAATCTATTGCTAATGTCGTTTATGAGACTAGACCTTTGATGCTTGAAAGAGGTAGTTATATACCATGGGCAAGTCATTTCAGAAGGTACCTTAATCGAAAGAGAGAAAACAAAATGTGGCTTAACAAGGCAATTGATGAAGGTCCATATGAGTTCAAAGACTTCATTCCTCTTAATTCACAAACACCAAGGCTGCAAACAGAAGATGATTTGACAGGAGATGATTTGAAATACTATGAAGCTGAGATTGAAGCGATGAATTTGATTTTAATCTCTATCCCAATGACATATATAATTCTGTGGATGCTTGTACAACTGCACAAGCCATGTGGCAAAGAGTTGAACTCTTAATGCGAGGAACTATACAAAATACAGTTGACACGGAAACATGCTTTAATAATGAGTTTGATCAATTCGTTGCTGAACCAGGAGAAGCACTTGTATCAGTCTACAATCATTTTGCTCAGCTAATGAATGATCTGGAACGAAATGGCATCAAATTTCCTCCAGTCACTGTCAACACAAAGTTACTAAATAGTTTACAACCTGAATGGCTGAAGTATGTCACTCAAGTTCGTCTTGCAAAGAGGTTAACAGAAGATACTTATGATTATTTATTTGATTATCTTCACCAATATAAGAAACTAGTAAACATATCCAGAGCAAAGAAATTGGAAAAGTCTCATGATCCTCTTGTGATAGTGGCATATACGGGTTCCTCTTCTAGAATTCCATCACCTTACTATGTCACACATCCTTCTTCAGTAGTTGATTATGATGATAAGTATCAAGGGGATGCATTTCAAAATAATTTTGAAGATCCACTTACTTCTACAATGATGTTACTCGCTCGAGAAATCACTCGACGTTTCTCTAATCCAACAAATAATCGTCTTCGTACTTCTTCCAACACCAAAAATCAAGCAATTATGCAAGCTGACAGAGTAAACATTCAGAGCAGAAATTCTGGTAATGATGGCAGAAATACAAGACATTTATATGTTTAAGAGGAAATTATTGAGGGTAACAATGTTCAGAATGATGCTGGGAACACACATAGGATTCTTCGAACTACATCTTTAGGATCTGTTGCAAATGTTTAATGCTACAATTGTAGTGAGAAAGGTCATTATGCTCGCAATTGCCCAAAGCCAAAACTTTGATATTCAAAGTACTTCATGGAAAATATGTTTCTAGCAAAACATGATGAAGTAGGAGTAACTCTTACTGACGAACAAAATGACTTTCTTGTTGCTGATGTTACTCGGATGGAAGAAATTAAGGAACTAAGTGCAAATATATGCTTGATGGCCAAAATTCAACAAGCAAAAATTGATTCTTATGAAGGGCCAAGCTATGATTCTGCATTTCTTAGTGATGTACAAAAACCATCCACTAGTTATGTGAACCCATTATTTGCTAATGATAATCATGAGCAAAAGTATCCAAAGCAACCTAAAATTATTAACGATACAATTGGTGATGATCAAATTGATAGCAATATTATATTTGATGAACCAAATGTAGATGTTAATAGTGGCAGCGTTGATAACAATAACAATGTTCAAGCATCATATGACTTAGAGCAATTAGCTAGAAATGCGTATAAGGAAGCTGAGAAACAACAAATAATTGCTAACAAAGTAAAACAACAAAACATAGTGTTAACTAAATAGCTTGAGTCGTATAAGGAAAAGGTTTGGGTTTTTAAGATGACCAAAGGAAATAACACCTTTTTAATGAATTCATTGAGGTCGACAGCAAAGCAAGGTGATTAGAAAAGGATTTACAAACACAATTTATTAGTGATCGGGACATTATTCGAGATTTAGAACAAAAACGAGATAACTTACAATTGTCTGTTGTCGAATTAAAAAGACAAATTGTGGACTTCAAAAGACTCAAACAATTTTGAAAAGAAAAATGAGTGAAAATGAAGATAAATACCATGACATTGTTCTAGATCTTAAAGCAGGAGCTAAGAAAAATGAAAATGTAGTGTTAAAAATAGGTAAACCTCTACAAGGAATGTTCATGCTTGGACCAAAACCAATGTCATTTTATGATCCAAATGTAAAACATGGTTTGGGGTATGAAAATCCTTATACAGTCAAGAAACAATTTCTCAGAATCCACAATTATATAATGCTTTTTGCTTTGATGATTTGAAAATCCATGTGAATGTTAGAGACACTAAGGACATACTTGATGATGCAACTAAGAGTTAAAAGAAAATGGAAAACAAATTAAAGGATCCAATTGCTATTGAGAAAAAACAAAATGTTCATATAATTAATTACAACAAATTAAATGCTCTTTACGAGGATTTTGTTCCACAAAAAGAATTATTTGCTGAACAATAATATTTTTCATCTACTTTTATACCTTCTGAAAACCCTTCAAATGCAAGCACATCGACTTCATCTTCTAAGACAAAACCTTCTTTGGCTCCAATGCCTAGTTCAAATCCAATGAAACTGTATTTGAAAAAAATGGAAAATGAATTTAAAACGTTTTTTGCATTATTACAAACAAATTCTAAACGAGAAAGTATTTTCTATACAACTCCAAAAGAATTACGGTTAACGAAATTTTGTCAACAACAAGTCAAACCAATTCTTCATAACTTGCATTTGAATTTTGAATTCTTTAAAAAAAATTACAGAAGATATAAAAGAAATGAAAGATGTTTTTGATTCAACAGAAAATGATCTTTGTGCAACATGGAAACAAAATGAGCTTTTGAATAATCAACTCTTGGAAGCAAAACTCAAGCATAAAATCGAATGTTGTGTGTTGTTGAGTCATGAATGTGTAAACAATAATGTGCTTGATGAATTGAGAAAATTCAGAGGGACTCCATTAAGATCCAAGAGGGACTGCAAAAACAAATAAACATACTTGAAAACGATGTTTAAAGATGTCAAAAACAAAGCCTTAATTTTGAATTACAATTACAACATGAAAAAGAAAGACGAAAATGTGAATCTTCTTTAAAAACTATTTGTGAAACCTCTTGGATATGAAAGATGGAAAAGCTTGAGAATGAGAATGTGTCTTTGGAATTTCAAGTACAATCTTTGATAAAGGAACGAGAAAATGTCAAAATAAAATATCAAAAACTTTTCGATTTAATCAAAAAGACACGAATTCAAACTCAAGGGAAATCAATGAATTGATTGAGCATGTTAATCAAAAGACATATGCCTACGCAGATGTACGTACATAAAATCAAGATCTTTTGATAACAATATCTGAGTTAAAAATGAAACTGAAAAATGTTGAAAAGGTAAGTCTGTGAATACTAAGTTTGGCAAAACCATGGTTTCTAATAAACTTCTTTGTGTCACATCGCTAAACAAACAAGTCTTTCAAAAGAAAATGGATGTTCCTAAAACAGAAGAGAAACATGTTTTGACAAAAACAGTCACTTTATAGACTTCACCTAACAAATAAAAAGCTGTTGAAACAAATCAAAATGTCGTAGCACTTGGAATGTACAAAGTTAATCATAGAAACAAGAAACAAAAACAGACAAAGCTAAGAGTGTTTTACCTTCTACATGACTGAAAGATGCTACTAGTGTTAGAAGATCATCGAGTAGAGACTCACCATTCAAGAATAGTGTTTTTTCCAACACTAAGAAATCATCAAAGAAAGTAGAAGTTTATGTTAGGATAAATAAAAAGACAGATGTTCCATCTAAGAATGTTGTTTCAAACAAAAAGATTGTAGTTGTTGTTGATGTTAAAAACACTCTTAAAGCGAAGAATGTATTATGTGTTTCTTGTACAAAGTATGTGCTTATCTTGTGTCATGATAAATGTCTTGCGAATTATAAGTTGAATGTGGATTCAAAAGTAAGAAGAGCCTTGTTCACTACTCCTAGACCTAAGTCTGTTGATACTACTTTAATAGTTTCAAAAACTAGGTTTGCTGAAAGAATTGCTCAATTTAAGCCTTTAGATACTACTCTTGTAGTTTCTAAAACTAAGGTTGT
Organism: Tanacetum coccineum; assembly: GCA_026074375.1. Taxonomy (NCBI): domain Eukaryota; kingdom Viridiplantae; phylum Streptophyta; class Magnoliopsida; order Asterales; family Asteraceae; genus Tanacetum; species Tanacetum coccineum. Next base: position 36,525 of record BQNB010014440.1, read on the forward strand.
TACATTTACTCACATAAGTGCCAAGAATAAAGTCTCTATGCGTTTAAGTCAATTTTAGCAACTCTGCGAGAAAGTTCACTTAGCAAATACATGAAGAATAAGATACGAACTAGTCGAATGTGGCAAAAGTGGTACGAATTATAACCAAATATTGGTTGGTCAAGTATTAAGACGACTCCAAATGTTGTTAATAGTAGAGATACTATTAAAACATCGGTACCCGTTAAAAAATGGGTAGTCAAAATGTACACTTGTCCATATGTGGTTTCTTCATGTGTTGCAGGTAGTTTAAATCGTTATGTGAATTATTGATAGTGGTTGTTCAAAGCATATGACTGATGATCGTTCATTGCTGAAAATTTTCGTTGAGAAATTCATTGGCACAGTCCGCTTTAGAAACGACCACTATACAATAATCACAGGCTATAGCGATTATGTACAAGGCAATATCACTATTTACCATGTATATTTTGTTGAAGGCCTTGGATACAACCTATTTCGTGTAGGTCAATTCTGTGACGATGATCTAGAAGTTGCTTTTCGCTCTAAAACATGCTATGTAAGAAATCTAAAAGGAGATGATTTGCTTATAGGAGCTCGTGATTCAAATTTGTATACTATATGTTAGCCTCAAAATATTAAGTCAAACAAGGAAGCTTGGCTACTAATCATGGAAGCTTGGTCTTTACTTATGATATGTTGTAATAGGCTAGGAAAGGGTAATCGGGCTTGTTTATGTAATCTAATTGGTCACGTATATAGGGCTTAAGCCCAACCAAAACCCGAGCCTAACATATGTTAGAAAATCTAGGCATCCAACTTAAGGAGTCTAGGTATAAATACCCCTCTCCAAATGTAGAGAGAGTGTTGGTTCACTTTGTATGTTTCACACTTTATGCAATTCAACCATTCTCTCTTTCTTTCTTACTTTCTCTCTCTAAGTTCTCTCTACTCTTTTTACTTTTCTCTTATCTTATTTCTTGGTTAATACCATGGTGAAAGTGAAGTGATTCTTGGTTCCTACATGTGGTATCAAGAGCCACGGGTAGACAGGTGTTTGTTTTGTTTTTTTTCTTGCTTATTTTGAGCTTAATCTAAGCTTATAAGCATTTGGCTTACTTTGGTTTTTAAGCTATTGGATTGGAAATAGTTGTACTTTCGTGTTTATTGAGTTCATAGCTTCTTTGGTTCTTGATTTTGTGGCTTATTCACCTTGCAAATGTGCTTATTGGAAGCTTATTAGTCACGGCTTATAGTGGTTTTTTTGTTGCTTATTTGATTCGCAAAAGCCTTCATTTTACCTTGTTAGAACTGGTTATAACTTGTTAGTATTAAGTTCTTATAGCTTATTCGAGAAAAGTGCTAGCTTATCCGGTTTGTCTTTTTGCTTATTTTCTTTTTTTTAACCTTATTTTGATGTTTTCAAGTCTTGGTAGCGGTTTGAGTTGATTAGTACACTTTGGTTTGTTTTCTAGTCTAATTCAAGCATAAGAACAAAGGTAGAAAATGACAACGGATTGTACTTGTTGAAAGTGACTGCCACCGGTTTGACTGATTTTGATACGGTTTGTACTCTATGTTAGCTGGTGGTTTGATACTTTTACTAGACAACGGTTTATCATTACTCACAGTGGTTTGAATACAGGTTTAGAGGTTTATACTTTTTATTGGTTTAACTAAACAAACCTCTGCCAAATTGTAAACTTGGCAACGGTTTGGTAAGTAAAAGACATCGGTTTACCATATTGTACCTTGGTAGCAGTTTGTTCTTTAAATCTGCCAGCGGTTTGTCAATATTAAAAAGCCAGCGGCTTGCCACTTTCCATAAGCCAGTGGTTTGTCCTTCAAATCCTTGGTAACGGTTTGTTTAATTAGGGCAACGGTTTGGTCCTTCTTTAGCTAGCGGTTTGCTCACCTTTTCTTGCCAGCGGTTTAAAAAGCCTTGCCAGTGGTTTGCTTAAAGCTTCTTGCAACGGTTTATTTATTAGGGCAGCGGTTTAGCAACTTGGACATAATAAACACTTATACCAATTTCTGTGACAAACAAACTTAGACAATTATTAATCAAGGACTACAATTAACACTTGGACTTAAACAATAATTAATTTAACAACAACAAATCTTAATAACAACATACAATTATACATTCACGGTTTCTTCTTGATTTTGTAAAATCTCGTGAAAGTCACTTCTTTTCTCGGTTTAAATCATAGATTTGTAAAATCTCGTGAAAGTTAATTTTATTCATTCAACCACAACTTCAATCACAACACATCTACTTAAGATCCTACAAATTATTTTCACTTCATAACAAATAAATCATTCATCGACTACTCTAATTACCACTTTCACAACCGACAGTCAAATGCATAACAACATCATGGCAGTTGGTTCAAGAGATCGTCCACCAATGCTTGCAACGGGAAGATATGCACAGTGGCAATCATGTTTCTTAAGATACATTAGTACAAGACCGAATGGTGATGCCCTAAGGAAATGCATACTTGAAGGTCCTTATACACATTCTACAATTACAATTCCAGCTATACCTGCAACAGATGATTCTCCAGAAGTTCTAGAATGAACAGCAGTTGAGACATATTCAAGATAATCTTGAATATGTCTCCAGAAAACAAAGATCATTATGAATCAGAAAAGGAAGCAATTCATTTTCTATTGACTGGAATTGGGGATGAAATCTACTCAACTGTTGATGCTTGCAAGACAGCTCATGAAATATGGATAGCTATTGAAAGGCTACAACAGGGTGAATCTCTTAACATTCAAGATGTCAAGACTTATTTGTTTTGGGAGTTTGGAAAATTCACTTCTCATGATGGAGAGTCCATGGAGTGATACTACTCCAAATTTTACAAGATGATGAATGAAATGATAAGAAACAACTTGATAGTTTCTACGATGCAAGTCAATGTTTAGTTTCTTTAACAACTTCAACTAGAATGGTCAAGGTTTGTGACAATTGTCAAGCAACAACATGACTTGGATACAGTCTCATATCACAAGATCTTTGACGTTCTGAAACAGTATCAAAAGGAAGTTAATGAAATCCGTGCTGAGAGAATAGCCAAGAATGCTAACCCATTAGCACTTGTTGTTGTTGCTTAAACATATCCATATGCTTATTATCAAGCACCAAAATCTCCAAACCATATGAACCATCATCAAAACAATCATCTTCTACCAGATCTAATGCATCTACCAAATACAAAGGCAAAGAGATAGCCAAACCAATCACACCTCTATCTGAGTCAGCTTTTGAAGAAGACAGTAATCCAGAACAAGCTAGGGAGACTGTAGGCAGTTATGGGAATCAAAGACCTCTTGCCATTCTTTCTTCCTCACTTTTCTCTTCTCCTATCCTCTAATTCTAAACATCAAAGTGTTCTAATCTACTCATTCTATCATTTATTAAAGAACATATCTCCACAAGAGAGACACACAAGTACTTAATCCACACATATATGTTAGTAGTCGGGGGTCTTCTTTCTTATACCCTTTCTAATAGAATCGAGTCTCTAGGTTAGGTTAGGACTTGATTCAACAATTTATCATTCATTCAAATTGGTTGTAAATGGAAGTCTTGTATCCGTTGGATCAAGCCTAGATCATTGGGGATCTAGTTGGGGTTTGGTAAGCTTCCAAAGGGGAAGTTGGTAGTGTTCCTAGTTGATCTAAGTGATCCTAGAGGTTAGTCAAATCACGGGTTTTTAGGGGTGGATTCTGAGGGTGGAATACCATAGGCAGTAACTCTTTTGTGTGAACGCTGGTCTTTGTTGAAAGCCAGTGGAGTTAAATTGTAATACGGTTTGTAGTCCACCATAAAGATTATACTAGTATAGTATCGAAGTCGTGGATTCGCAAATGGACGTACGAACGGACTAAACCCCCTTCCCGAACCAGTATATATCGTGGTGTCATTTTCTCTCTCTATCTCCATATACTTATTGTTTCTTTGCTAAGTACATCATCACACCACTCGACTCTTTCGAGACTTGAAGTTTTATAAACTTTGAAGAAGTCAAGAAAACTGTATTCACCCCCCTCTACGGTTCTACAATTGGTATCAGAGGCACTTACTCAAGTTTTCAAGCATTAAAGCCTTCCCGAGAAGTCATTTTAAGTTGAAAACTTCTTTTTAAAAAATTTGAAATCCTAACTGATTTTTGAAAAAGTTGAGTAAAGATCCATGGCTCATGAGAACTATGTTGAGGGATGTTCTATGCAAAGACCACCTTTGCTAGAAGCCGACGGGTTTTACTTTTGTAAAACCCACTTTGAGGCTTACATTAAGTCCAAATATATTGACTTATAGCAAGTCATTCAAAATGGCGATTTCTACTTTGATATAGAAGACTCAAAAACAAATATGATGAAGGAGACGCTGTAAGAACTTCTCAAAGATTATTAAAAGAAGCAACTTGGCAAGAACAATAAAGCCAAGATGACTCTTTACAACGCCCTACCACGTAAAGAGTACGAACGTGTCTTCATGTGTAATCTTTATGGTATAAGAATGATAATTAGACTAGGAAGTTTGGGAATCAGAGGATAGTGACTATTGCTAAGGCTAGGGAGACTGTAGGCAGTTAGGTAGTGCAGCAGACTGGGATACAGTGCTTCAATTACAAGGAATTTGGTCATTTTTCTAAGGAATGCAAGAAACTAAAAAGGGTAAAATACTACACATATCACAAGGAAAAGATGTTGCTGTGCAAACAAGCTGAGAAAGTGTTACATTACAAGCAAAGCAAGCTGATTGGCTAGCGGACACGGATGAAGAGATCAATGAACAAGAATTTGAAGCACATTACAGCTATATGGCAAAGATCTAGAAGGTTCCTACTGCAGACTCGTGAACTGATATTGAGCCATTGGAACAGGTACAATACGATGCTGAATATAATGTGTTTGCTAATGAGAGACAGCATTCTTAGCAACTTAAATCCATTAGTAACACATGTGTATTGGGAAAGGTTGATAGTAATGTCATTCCTGATTCACCGGATATGTGTGATAATGATATTCAAACTAACCAAAATGATGTAGAATGTGATGATGAGCGTGTTGCGCTTGCTAATTTAATTGCAAATTTAAAATTTGATGTTGATGAAAATAAAAAGATTCAAAAGCAATTAAAGAAAGCAAACACATCACTTGCTCACGAATTGAAAGAGTGCAAATCTATTCTTGCGGAGACTAGTAGAACTCTGGGGGAGTCTAATAGTATTCAGGATAGTTTCCTAATTGCACTTCAAAATAAACAGACTGGGACCTTAAATGACCGTACAGTTAACTATGAAAAACTTAAACATAAGTTAAATGAAACTCTAAGACTATTAGCTCAAAAAGAAATTAACATAAAAGAAGGTTTAAAACTTAAAGCCTATGAAATTTTAGTTGTCAAAGAGAAACACAATGAGTTAGTCAAACATATTTTTTTAACAAAGTCACATTACGAAGGTCTTGTCAAAGAGAAAACCAAGGTCATAACAGATTTGAAACTTAAGGAAGAAAAAGACTTTGACAAAATGATTTCAATGGAAAAGCAATTAAAGTTTTTGAATGAAATTATTTATAAAAGAAACCAATCAATTCAAACCATTCATATGTTAGCTCCCAAAGGCCCAACATTCAATGGTAGACCAACCTTTGCAAATCCAATGTACCTCAAGAAAGTTCAATCTGAAAAGCCATGTTTGTATGAGATCACATATGATACTTATGATCTTGCAAATAGATTCGTTCCTGATAAGGAAGAGACTTTGACTCTTGAAAAAGATATTAGATCAAAATTGAATAAAGACTTAGTGAGACCTTATGATTACATAAAGCAAAATAGTCTTTATGAAATTTTCAAACCAGCGACACAGGAATATCATGAACAGTTGGCACATGCAATTAAAGTAAGAAAGAAAATGAGGAGAAAATATTTTGTGAAAACTAAACCAAAAATTTTCAAAAAATTAGTTTCTTACCTACTTCAAAGTCAATTAGTAAAAGTATACAAGCTTATAATGTAATGATGAATAACATAAATCATTTTAGAGAACTTGTTGATCAAGCTTGGGAAATGCATTCTCATAATCATTTTCGTGCACCAACTGCTCATGATATGGAAATCCTAATTAAAACATGTTTGATGCCTTTTGCCCTAAAGACACAGAATGATAGTTTCAAATTTATTCATGAACTTAAGCAAGAAATGCATGATGATTTAAAGTACGTTGAATCCATTGAAAAAGAAATTGACGAACTTGAATTTGATAAAGCAGAATTTTCAAACATGTATGACATGCTTCTTCAAGAGTGTGTGTCTAATGATGTTATGTGTTCTTATTTGCATTCGTTATATGATTTAGATGCTCACACTGAATTGCAATGCTTATATCTTCATAAAGTGAAAGAATGTGAATGTCTTGCATAAAAGCTTTCAAAACAAACTGAAACTGTTAGTAAAGAAGTTTATAATGAGCTTTTATGAAGTTTTGCTAAATTTGAAAAACACTCAATTTCTCTTGAACTTGCTAAACAACAATGTCAGGAACAAATGAAAAACGACACAGTTTGCAAAGAAAAAGCGTCAAATGTATTTCTAAAAGAACGTGAACAACATTTTGAAATACAAGATTGAAAGCTCAATTGCAAGACAAGAACATAGCTATAAGTGAGTTAAAGAAACTCATAGAGAAATGCAAAGAAAAATATATGGAAACTAAGTTCGATAAACCATCTGTTGTTCAACAACCAAATGCTCTTAGGATTCCAAAACCTTCAGTTTTAGGAAAACCGGCTCCTTTTTCAGACTCTCTTGAGAGGAAAAGTTTTTTAAAGACAAAGTCGGTTCCCAAAACTAATGTGTCAGAGGGTTTATCAAAACTAGTCACTACATAGATTTTGTCTAAAACAGCAAGGCAAACTGTAAGAAACACAATTGTGATTAAACTAGACATGTATCAAATTCACACTAGGATATCACAATCTAGAGCACCTTAGTTGCCTCATACTTCTAGGAATACTAATCCTCGCGTGTCTACCTCTACAGGAGTAATTCATCGAACTAGTGTTAGCAGACCACAGCGTAAGAGCACTCAAATGAAAGATAAGGTCGTGAAAAATAATAGTCAGGTGAAGTTTAAAAAGACTGAAGTAGAAGACCACCATAGGATTTCTAGTATTTCTAATAAAACAAAGTTTGTAACTGCGTGTAATGACAGTTTAAAATCCAAAACTTCGAATGTTAATGCTGTTTGTGCTACTTGTGGAACATGTATGTTTAATTCGAATCATGATGCTTGTGTTTCTAAATTCTGAAATGACGTGAATACTAGAACTAAGAAGCCTAAAGTAGTGCCTATTAGTACTAGAAAACCAAAGAGTTAAGCGAACAAATCTGTTGCAACACCCCCTAAGAAAACAGTTGCATCAAAATCCACTATCCAAAAATCCAAGAGTTATTATAGGATGCTTTATGGAAAAACTGGTAAGGTATGGAAATGGTGGATAGCACAACAATGCCTATCAGGATATAAATGGGTTCCTGTTGGATATTAGAAAAAGACTCGGCCACCCCGTGTATTTTACTGTTTTATATAGCTCGTAGTTTTATAGTTTATAGTATGTTTTTCGGTTTAAGTCGGGTTCAAATACCCGGTATATTGTAAGTTCTATATATAGTCTCTTCCAACTTTGGAAGAGACAAGCTAGTAAAATAATCATTTACAAGAAACACTTTCTCTCTCTAAACTATTCTCTCTCTAGTGTTTCTCTCTCTAAAAACTAGCCCGATCCAAGAATCGAACCCGTGTTATGATATAAGATATACCACAATTGGTATCAGAGCTTATGGGATGATTAGATCGTGTGTATGTGCGAATTTGTGCTTGATTTAGCTCGAAAAGTGTGCCATAGAAAGTTTTAGCTCGTTTTTTTTAAGATCTCCGAATTTTGTTGTTTGTAATGATGAAGTTTGGGTGTTTCTAGTTGCTATTACCTTGTGGTATTGTGTTGCGCAATCGAAATCAAGCAAAATCGTTCAAAAGGGTGATTTATAGGTGATTTTGTGTGAAAAACGTTGTTGTTCTTCGTGGAGAGGTTACCAACTCTCTAACACACGGCGGGTTGCTTAAGTGGCGAGTTGCTCAAGCGGCGAGTTGTTACTAAGCAACGGTTTGCTTACCGGCGGTTTGAATAAGCGGCGAGTTGCTCAAAGAGGCGAGTTGTTAATACGCAGCGGTTTGCTTAACAGCGGTTTGAATAGGTTATCAGCGGGTT
>BQNB010014440.1:44983-75130 GCA_026074375.1 Tanacetum coccineum
GTGAATTTTTTTCGTCGTTTTGAGTTTTTTCTAAAGTGATTCGTATAACATGAGCCCGTTTGACCCGCCCATTTAAGCTCGTGCCCGTTCGGGCCGACCTCGTTTAGACCCTTGACCCGATCGTGCCGAGTTGCCCGTTTTGCCACCTCTAATCATAATGAGAGTAAAAAGAATAAAAAAGGGATCATGTGATGAATGAGATGATCATAATGACAGTCAAGAAATGGATCAATTGGTGTTGAGGGGAACTTAGTGGTTATGCTATATAACATTTGTTGAAGTGAACATTTTGAGCCAGTGTTGTTGCGAAGCTGCCGGGTTAGAGGGGTGGTTGGAGGGAGGGGGCGGCTCGGGTGCATTGTGAAGCCGAAGCTCGAGCCGTCGAGCCAAGCGGAGCCGTCAGCTTAGAGGATTAAAATATGTTTAGTGGGTTCTCCACTTACCTGCCACTTGCTTTCTTGGGCTCATAATAGTTCATTATACGCTAATGTTAAATCATTACTATTATCCATATCTTAAAAACAAAAAGTAAGGTTGGTGATCTCAACAATGCATGATAGATTTGTAATAAATTGCGATAAGAAATGATAGTTTTCCGAAAGGTGAAAAAAATAATAAAGTACGCTAATATAATACATTATTCAAAACATTTCGATGTCAATTATTCAATATATCAAACGTAATATGTTTAAACGGTCTTAATTTCTATAATCGTCATCAAGAAACGGGTGTACTCGTGCAACGCACGGGTATTGCACTTGTTGTATAATGGATTATGTGTTCAATATGTGTAAAATATCCAAGAAGGATTAAAATACACATGGAAGTAGGTTTGATAACTTGGACCACTCATCCGAGATCCCGAGTATTTTCCTTGTAATGCATTGAGAATAAAGTTATCAATTCTTAAAATTCAAAATGATGATTAAGGATCTCTACACAATAAACCACAATGAAAGTATCATGCATGGCTAGAATAAATCATGGTGCATGCATGCATAATTGTGGGAGCTAGTTTGTGCAACTTAATCATCCTTTCCCAACGAAATTTTAGTTAATCCTCAACTAAATATCTCAAATCACCAAGGCATAATGTTCTTCCCAACATCCACCAATTTTCTTCACAAAATCATTACTACTTGATGACATCAAATAACGTCACTTTATTATATCATTTATCCCATCCATTTTGCTCACGTTTATGTAATTATTGCATGATTTGGTACTTAATTGCTTTAAAGTTGATAAATGCAGTAATTCAGGAGTGTTTTGTGAAGAAAATCTAAAAGGCGCATAATTTAGAGCTAAAATGAAGACATTTGAAGATTGCTAATTTCTGACACATACGCCGTATCCAGCTAAAGAGATACGGCGTATCAACGCCAAAACTTCACAAGAAAGCGCGTTTGACCAATTCCTAATACGGCGTATCAATTTGCTTCCATACGTCGCATCCAGCTGGATAAGTATTCAAAGATACAGTAATAAATGTAAATTGGGAATGATATAACTGATTGATTGCGAACGTAGCGCGCACTCCAAGGAATCCAACCCTATATGCCATATCATTCATGAAGCATACGTCGTATCTAAAGACTTTAAAGAATTCAATACCATTGCCTGACTTTGAAGAATACGTCGTATATACGCGTATATGATACTTTGGTCAAAAAATCAAGAAAAAACACATTTTCAGCGGATATGGCGTATCCGAAAAGTGGATATGGCGTATCCAAACTTGCTCAAGAAAATTCTAGAATATTTTATTCGTGGAGCCTAAACCAAGCAAATCCCGATACGCCGTATTGAGTTCCAATACGTCGTATCGGCCAATTTTCGGAGTCTATAAATACCAAACCCTAAACACGATTTAGGGTATGCTTTTAGCCACCAAGTTCTATTTCTAGAAGATCTAAGAAGCCAAAAAGGTCCTGCAAAGTGCTCCAATCAATGGGAAAACTCTTGTAATCATTTACACTCTATATACGCGTTCGGTTAGCGTAATATCTCGTTACTTTAATCGTTCATCTATGAATTTGTGTATTGTTACAATGACTATCGGATAATACCTTTAGGTATTAGCCATGTTTATGATAATATAATGTTTGGTTTGTTTATCTCAAATGCTTAATTCATTGTTGCTTGTTGATTATGTTTATTAATTTATACTTATTTACGTGCTTAACTATGCGACCTATCATTCATGTAGGTCTAGTCCTACATATTTAATGCGCTGCAACTTCAGTGTTGTTTGGGCGTAGGCTAAGAGTCTGGGATAGCTCTCCATATTTGCAAGTAAGTTAGTAAAGTCACTCATGGCTAGGGGTTTTAATAAGATATTTATTAATCTCCTAGATAGATTATAATCAACAAAATAAAAATACGTTTATGCGGTATGCGTTTTATTGCGACTGGATGTCAACGTGTTCTAGGTCTTAAGAGAAGTACCGCCTAAGTCTAGGAATGATTATAACTCTCGAGATAAGTCACTTCTTGCACTAAATAAACAATCCATCGTTCTATTTAGGTAAACATGGCTAATACGTTTTCTTTACATAAGGATTGACCACTTCTTTATCTTTTGTCTATCAACTTGTGTGTGTTAATTGTCATCAAAACCTTAGATTAGACACCAAAATCGTGCCAGTCTCTTAGGCTGAACCCCCCTTTATCATCAGTTTAGGTTTTGCATAAATTAGATAGATAACTAAAATACTGATAAATTAGATATTAACGCTCTCGCTCTTAGTGATCGACACCCTACTTACCAACAAAGCTACATCTTGACCGGGTACACTGCCCGTTAAAGTGTTGTTTTTAGGTATAGTCGGCATAAAATAAATAGTAAAACTTGATACATAAATAACACCTACACAACGACACATCAATGACATTCCTTAAATCTTTTCAAATCCACCCAATATTGACCCAAACGTGGAAGCCTTTTACTCTCGCCAAACCGAAATTTTAAACCGTCAAGTCCAATTGCAAGATAAGCAACGTGGTAGAATAAGGTCAATCAGGTTGGGCATCAAGAATTTGTGAAGGAAGAAGAAGAAGTAAGCAATGTGGAACATTGCTAAAAACATTTTGATTTTGATTGATACTTATTTATATTTTTTGGTACTAGCTTCTTATTACTTATGCCTTGGTACTTAAACTTATGTCTTATTTGGTAGGATTTTTAGTACTTAGTTTGGGCAACGTAATTTGCCTTGGACGATCGTTCCATTTTATCATCCTAAACTTATTTGCATGCACCTTGCTACACTATGCTTTCTATTATATTTATGATATTATGCATGCTTAATTATTTCTTAGTCACCTGCTTATAATTGCTTCCCAAATAGAATTTATATTAGCTAGCCTATGAATTTGAAAATTTGGAAGTATTATATGATTCTTGAGGCAATAGATTTGGCTGCAAAAGGGGAATCTTAGGGTAACACTTTATGCATAGGTTTCAAATTTTAGAAAAACTAGAAAACATTTTTGTTCCTCTAGAAAATGGTCCCCTTAAATACCAGGCGGCCCCCAAATATATATATGGGACCGCCCCACTATTTAAGGGACCGCCATCAGGAGTCACGAGATTTTTCACTGTGTTTCTCCTGATTTTCTATGTAGTTGACTATCTCCCTTCCTAGGCCCAGCTATCTTTCTACATTTTGCTAAACCATTCTTGGAATTTCTTTTCTTCATTCTCATGCTTTACCTCATTAATCACACTCATCCTAGTTAAATAATCACATCCACTATGCTCTTCAATATCTTCACCATAATTCTCTTCATTCTTTCTCCACTTCCATGGCTTCCATCCCAGCCTCCTCCTCTAATCCCTCTAAGAAAGTCAAACTCACCATCATTCCACCTAGAAAACTATTTGTGGATTTAACAAGTGAAGATGATGACACTACCACACCTTCTCCTATAAAAAAATCCTCATCTCCATCTCCACCAAATGATAGAACCTATACAACTTGATAGATTCTAGATCGTTTAAGTTGTAGATTGTTTAGATCTAATGTAGGATGAATAATAACAAAGTTCATAAGATTAATAAAAAAGTATTAAAACATAGCAGAATAAGAACAATGTTACTAACAAGGTTTTTCTTCATTATCATTCACTCCAAGCCCCAATTCTATATGATCAGTATAGAACGGTTATCTACAAACTAACAGGGATCAAAGACCCTTGGGTGGGGGCTTAAACAAACACAATAGACGTCTACATTCTTTTACACTTTTGGTGTACACAAACGTTGAAATCTAAAACAAAGTATCTATGTGTCTCTTTATATAATAGGAGTCTATAAGACTTACAAGGAAACTAATCTTGTATTAGGAAACTAATTTCCTTATATTTATCTTCATATCTTTGACCAAATCTTTTAAAATCTTCATGTACTCCTACATATTGTAGAATTCCATAATGTCGACTTTGATCCTTTTCTTTTCCTTTTGTTTCATTCTTGTTTTGTATCATCAAATCAATATAATTCCCAACAATCTTCCCCTATTTGATGATTACAAAACCAACATCTTGATCTTCTATGAATGAAACAATCTTCACCTTAAATCGAAATCTTCATGCCACCACATTTAATAAGTTGCAAATCATATCTCTGTAATCTTCTTCCCTTTTTTGTAATAATCCAATAGGGGTCTTGTGAAGATATGCAACTTGGATCTTTAAAACTGTAAACCATATATCACACTACCAATCTAGCCTTCTAATGACTTAAATTACCCACCATTACGCACAATAAGAAAAATGAATTTAAGCAGTAGAAACTTAAACTAGTGGTAGTAATAATGACTAGTAGTAGTAATGAAAACCTTCCCCTCAAGTGGTGCATGAATATATCCTGATGGTTAAACACTTTGTCAATTAAGTTTCCCTTGAAACCAATATGTTAACTATCTCTTGAATCTCTCATTTTGTAGGCTTTTTGTAATAATTACTGATGGAGAAAAATTAGTATTACAAACTTGATGTAGAAGTAAAATAACCTAAACTTGTGTCTTATGTCTTGTACTATCCATGTGACTCCGAACTCATATTGCTGATTATGAGTAGAACTTAATCTCTTGAAAAAATCCTCATCTTTAATGAGACACTAAGCACTACAATGTAACTCCTTTAATTGATAGCAAATGTGCGCATTGAGCACCATAAGAGAAATCACACATTGCTAGATTTTGCAAGTCTTCATCAACACCATATAAGCAAGAACAAGTTATGTTTAAATGTTGCTAGATGTTTAAGATATGATAAGAACACGTACCCAAGTAATTCCACTTCATCGTCAAATAAGTGATAAACAATCGTCTCCATAATCAATTCTTTCAATTAATTCCAAAACTAGCCATATAACAATTAGAATCCTATTCCAACTGAGATCCAATTCTGTGTGTGTCATCCGATATCAAATAAAGCTAGCAGTATTAAATCCAAAATCTGTCCTAGCAGTAGTACTCAAAATATATACTACTACTCTTAATTGCTAGTAGTAGAACTCTTCTAGCAGCACTAATTATTCAATTGAATCATGGAAGATAGCGCATTAAGTTCAAACTAGCCGCATTAATAATATACGAGCAGCATAAACTTTCCTTTGGCAGCGCTAACCTTTATTAGCAGTATTAATTTGTACTCGAAATAACCTGGTAGTAGAAACTTAATACACAATCATAAATCTGCCAATGAGATCATATCTACATCTATACTTTGAATACTAGATCCCAACAAAGAATTGTATCAAAGTCATTAGTACTATTGGCCCAATGTTTTATTATGAATCAGTTAAGCCCACAAACACATATCTGATATAAAACGTATGCCATCTATTAGATTTGCATAACCCTAACTCATCACATCTGCTGCTCCTTGTCGTGACAAAGCAACTACCAATGAATCCAAACCATATACAAACATAAATAAACTATCTGCTTTAACACAACGAACACCATCAGACCTTGAACATCCAACCAATAAACCTGTTTGATCTTCCTTGATGTCGAGAGTTTTGCTGTCATGAATCAACAAACATCCTGTAACTTTTGTTGATGCGAACCAGAAACTCATACCTTGAATCTTGCTATATAATACCGAAACAGCAGCCTTCTTCTTCTGGATCTTTTAATTCTTTGTGATACCTGCTACCACTTCTTCTATCCAAGATCCTTTTGATGACAATAACCTATTGCACCTTCTTTACATTCGATCATTGGAACCAGAATTACAAAAACCTTTGTGATTGATCATTGAAACCTAATTCCATCAGAATCTTTGATCTTCTTTTATGAGCAGCAGTAAAAATAAACTTTAGGGTTTTTATTTACATATCATCATGAAAACAGGAAACCCTTATCACGTCAGGTTTACCATGAATGAAAGTTTAGCTAATGAAGATCACAAGTAAACATATATACGAAACCCTACAGCATGTGAAAGAAATCATAAACTGATAGGAGTCCTTGTCTCCTTTAGGGTTTCGGTTTTAACACCAAATAATGCATCATAGTCATCTTCTTCATCAAGTAATCAAACCTTCATTCTTTGATTGAAACCCTTGACATCATGTACCTGAAAATCAACTTCCTGTTTTTTAATCGAATTAGGGTTTGTTCAAAACCCTAATAAACAAAGAATTCGTCTTTTATTGAAAAAACAAAAGTCATACATGTAAAAACCTTGTAGAATCCTAGATAAGAGCCACCAGGCTATGATACCACTTGATAGAACCTATACACTTGATTAGATTCTGGATCGTTTAAGCTTAGATTGTATTGATCTAATCTATGATGAATAATTACAAAGTTCATTAGATTATATAACAATGTATTTAAAAACATAGCGGAATAAGAACAATGTTACTAACAAGGTTTTTCTTCATTGTCATTCACTCCAAGCCCCAATTCTATATGATTAGTATAGAACGTTATCTACAAACTAACAGGAATCAAAGACCCTTGGGGCTAAACCAAACACAATAGACGTCTACATCTTTTACACTTTGGTGTACACACACATTAACACACCTAAAACAATGTCTATGATCTCTTTATATAATAGAGATCATAAGACTTTACAAGGAAAACTAATTGTATTAGGAAACAAAATCTTCCTAATATTATATCTTATCATCTTTTGACAAATATCGTAAAAATCTTCATGTACTCTTACATCTTGTAGAATTCCATAATGTCGACTTTGATCCTTTTGTTTTCCTTTTGTTTCATTCTTGTTTTGTATCATTGATTTGTATCATTAAATCAATATAATTACCAACACCAAATGCACCATCAAAAAATACCATCTACAAAGATACGTACATATACCTTTGGCACTACATCTCCTCATTAAAGCCTAAACTTAATCTTTTCCTCTTTCCTATAATGACTCTCCATTTTCACTAACCTTACAATCCCTTTCTTGATGATATCTGGTTGATCCTCTAAGACCTTCCAATCCACTTCTACTTCAAAGTTATTCCTTCATGGAAAATACTCTCTGTGAGCCTTAAAATATGTGAGACTATATGGAATTACATTAGTTTACTTATAGCCGGATATGCAAGGACTATATATGCCAATATATGATAGTTAGAAGTATCTCGGGCTATATATTCCCTTCCATACTTCCAAGGAGAAGTGAGGATAATCATTTGTATCTCATAAGTGTGTGTGTTTTCTCCTTCTTCTCTCTAAACACACACACACTTCCCTTTCTCTTTCCACATCTTAATAATATGGAAACATATTATTTCTATCCTCCTTGACCTCCGAATCGTTGTTCTTGGTTTGATCTTTATGGTTAAACAATGGGTTCATATCTAACAAGGGGTATTTTGCGTTTGTGCGTTGCTTTTTCGTAGGTTTATGGCCTTATGTCGAGCTTATTTTAGCTAAAAAAGCACGGTGTGTTTGGTGTTGCTTATTTGTAAAAAAGCTTTTGAAACTTTCTTTTTTCTATTGTTTCTAGCTTATTTGTACATGTATTTCATAGCTTATTAAGCATCCAAACTTTTTTTGTTGTGGTTTGATTTTTTAAGGTTTTTTTACTTTTATACACGAAAAAAAAGTGCCAAATTTTTTGTTGTTAAAAGTGTTAAAGTTTGTGTTTTTATGGTAGATAAGCCTAAAAACATGCTTACTTTTGAAAAAGAAATCAAGAAGAAATTCACAATGGGGTTTGTAGGTGAATTTTAAAAGTTTTTTCCGAAAAAGTTTGAAGGAGGTGAACATGTTTGAAGGAGGTGAAACATGTATTGGAATTAGGAGAAACATCATTTTTTTTGGCGAATTTATAGTATCTTTACATTAGGCGAACATGCATGTTTCTCTAGGCAAAAAGATACATTTTGAATAGGCGAAACATTATCTCCTTAGGGAAACATACAACTTATCAGGCGAAATATACATTTTGTACTAGGAGAAATATACATCTCTTTCAGGCGAAACATAAAACTTTTCAAGCGAAATATACAACTTTTTCAAGCGAAACATACAAGGTTCACTCAAGTGGTTTATGCAAGCGATTTATGCAGGTGATTTATGTGACAACCGTGATTTGAGCAGGTTAGTTTAAACCTTTAGAAATGGCTAAGAGTTCATTTTTATGTGTGTAAGTGTTGTGCTATGTGAATTTATGTGGGCTAAGTGAGTTAATTATGTGCTTGATATTATTTTTAGAAAGGGGGTTTTATTTAGTTTTTAAGCAAAATGTTTACCATATTAGTTTAGTGTTTTTTATAAAAAAAAAAACTTAAGTTTGAAGGTAAATTAATTAACTAATAAAAGAAAAATATTTTTTTTTATACATGAACAGTAAATAATATTTTAGAAAGAAAAAACAGAATAAAGTCCAATCCTAAGTAGATCTATTAAGGGAAAAACTTAATTTAAGTATAATTAGATTCTAATTTTTAATTATCTAGATCCTTTTTCCCACATATAAAATCAAACATAACCCCATATTTTTTTTAACGATCGGAACTCAAGGGCAGAGAGAAAAAAAATTTTATTTTATTTCAAGATCAAGCTAGGTGAATTGTTGTTCAAGAATCAAGGTTTAGGTATGATTTCAATTAATGCTTTTGTTAATTAGTTTCATTAAATCAAGTAATAATTCATTATGAAGGATAATTAGGGTTTTCATAACATCTGTAATTAATGATATAATAACCATGTTATAATGATTAGGGTTTAATTAGAAGCTTATGGGTGTAATTGGTTAGATTTAATTCGCCTTAAAACTTAAATTAGTGTTTGGCAGAATTTAAGGTTGTGTTGTTTTGATGATATCTAGGTGATAAAGGCATGAATTCATATAATTCTTGATCCTAGGTTATAGCTCAGAGAGTTAGTTTTCCAGAAACCTTGCCTCGGAAAGTTTTTCAGGTAGGGAAGTCATTCAATATTGGTTACAGGATAAGTTATACAATTGCAGTAAATTAGGGGTCAAATTTAGGTCAGATTACGAGGTGTAAACCCCCACTTAAAATTCGAATTAGGATTATCCAACCTATAGGAGTTTCTTTCTATGTGTCTATTAAAAATCCCCCAAAGAAGAGCTTCTGATTTGGAGTTTAAGTATGGTTTTTAGGTCCAAACTTTTTAGTGTTCGTACAGATCCGAAACTGAGTAGTTAAAAGTTTGATTTTATTTGGGGCACATAAGAGGGGATATAAATTAGTGGAAACATCATGGAGATAGTAAACTCATAATATTGAATGCGTGATTTTTGGTAAAATTTATAAAGGCCAGCAGGTGTGGTTTAGAAATTGGTATAGTGACACTAAAATTCTGCATTTTCGGGTAAATTGTTGAACATTGAAAAAGTAGTAAAACGAATTGGTAAATTGTTGGGCATGGTGTTGGGTGACCCATGAGGGTAAATAATCACCTTAGACATCCATCATATGATTGTTACATGGCATAAACATTTTGGCTTAGTCGCGTGTAACATGTGTTTGTTTGATTTTATAGTTTTGTGCAAGGAGTTTGGAATTGCTTAAGTATCAGGTGAGTTTCATAGCCCTTTTTCTTATGTTTTCTTGGGGTGAAAATGATGCTATGAGTTTAAATGTTTTAGTTACTGTGATAATGTGTTTTAAATGAGGCATGGGCTACGAGACTATTGTATGTTATGTGCTACTTGCAAATATGATATGGATTGTTGTGCTTGAGGCGTCGACCGTCTAAGGACATTGATGTGTTTGTTAGAAGTGAGTGATCGTCCATTGTTGTGAGTTGTTAATGTGAGCGTGATCGTCTCATTATTGGATTGTTATTAGTGAGCTGCGATGTATCATTGTTGTGGATAAGGTATGTTTGTGATGTTTGAGCTAAGAGCTATTCAAAGTGGGTTGATGTGATTGCATGTTAGCTTGTATGATAGTTCGTTGTATGTTCTGCTATGCTATGTTTTATTTATCACAGTGATTTCAAAGCGAGTTATTGGCGTGTCTTAAACCTATGACTCTCACCAATATTATGTTGACGTTTTAAGCATCATTTTCAGGTGAGCATCATGGGAATAAGATAGAGAGAAGTGGCTAGAAAGGACCTTTTAGGGGGGATTGGGGTGTCATGGAGTTTATTGGTTTTATGTCTTGAATATTGCATTGTTTGAATTATGGATACTTGTTGCATGTCTTTCTATTGGCGAAAACTTTCGTTTCATCAATAAAGACGCCATTTGGTTTTGGTTATTTTTATGGGTATTGTTATGACACTTTGTGTCTATACTTTGCTTATTTATTGCATGTAGAATTCTTTATATAGACGCCATTGTGTTGTGATGATATCCTTTCTTGTTACGCCTTACGTTTCCGCCTTGGCGAGGTGTGACAGATTGGTATCAGAGCCTTTGGTTATATAGAAGAGGTGAAGACAGCAATGTCAAAGACTTTTGGCTTGCTGCAACAGCCTGAGATACTTAAGTGAAAATGAGATAGAACCACCATGAATTTTATCAGTAAATTTCCAAGATCAAAGTAGTGAGTATGATGTGATTTGGGTGATGGTCGATAGACTGACCAAGTTAGCTCATTTTCTAGCTATACAAGAAGATTTCAAGATGTGAAGTTGGAAAAGATTTATATTGATGAGATAATAGCAAGGAATGAAATTCTAGTGACGATTAACTCAGATTGAGATGGACGATTTACCCCGTGCTTTTGGCAGACGCTGCAGAAAGTGTTAGAGATGCGATTGGATTTGAGTACTGCTTAGCATCCTCAAGCGGATGGACAAAAGTGGAAGCATGATTCAGACTTTGGAAGATATAATGAGGGCATGTGTTATCGATTTTGGTGGTAGTTATCAATTGAGCATTCGGTGTGCTCCGTTTGAAGCTTTGTATGGAAGGAAATGTAGGTCGCCTGTTCTATGGGCAGAGATTGGAGAGAGTAGTTTGATTGGACCTGAATTGGTTCAAGAAACGACTGATAAAGTGGTGTTGATAAAAGAGAAGCTCAAAGCGGCGAGAGACCGTCAAAAGAGCTATGCTGGTAAATTGGGCCAAACCGTTAGTGTTTGAGGTATGAGATCGGCGTTATGCTAAAAGTGTGCCTGGAAAGTGTAATTCGCTTTGGGAAAAAGGGTAAAGTTAGTACCGAGGTATGTAGGGCCATTGAGATTCTGAAAGAATATGTTCATTCGTACTTATCGGTTGTGATTTGCCTGAGAAGTAATGGAGTCATGACATGTTTCATATGTCAAACCTAAAGAAGTGTTTGGCGGATGCTAGTTTGCATGTGCCATTGGACGAGATTAAGGTTGACAAAACTCTTCGTTTTGTTGAGGAACCTGTAGAGATAATGGACCGTGAAGTTAAGAGTTTAAAGCGTAGTAGGATTTTGCTTGTGAAAGTTTATTAGAATTCAAAGCGTGGTCCTGAGTTCACTTGGGAGCGCGAAGACCATGTTAAGTCTAAGTATCCTCAGTTATTTGTTGATCGTGCTGTTGAATAGGCTAGTTAAATCTCAGGACGAGATTTCCTTAAGGAGGGGATAATGTGACAACCGTGATTTGAGCAGGTTCGTTTAATCTTTATAAATGGCAGACGTTTCATTTTTATGTGTGTAAGTGTTGTGCTATGTGAATTTATGTGGGCTAAGTAAGTTAATTATGTGTTTGATATCATTTTGAGGTGTATGGGCATCTCATTTGGAGTGTGTTTAAGTTTGTGTTAAGTATTCTATTCGTTCACGTGTGGTGATAATGGATATGAAAGACGTGTACATGCATTGCTACGTTAATACTTGGTTTTAAGGATTAAGCGTTTATAGGAAGTGTGTGATATGGGAAAGGAATAATGTGGTTGAAATATGGAAGTTGGTAGTAAACTTTCCATATATAGAAAGTGAATTTGGAAATGAAAAGTTATTTTTAGAAAGTAGTTTATAAGCAAAATGGTTTACCAAATTAACTTAGGTTTTTATAAAAACTTAAGGTATTGAAGGTAATTAATTAACTAATAAAAAAAAAATTATACATGAATAGTAAATACAAATTTTAGAAAGAAAAAAAAGAAGAAAAAAAAAGAATAAAGTCAAATCCTAGTAGGACTCTAATTAAGGAAAAAACTAATTTAAGTATAATTAGGATTCTAATTTGGTAATTATCTAGATCCTTTTCCCCACACTATAAATAAAAACTCATAACCCCCATATTTTTTTAACCGATCGAACTCAAGGGCAGAGAGAGAAAAAACTTTTTATTTATTCAAGATCAAGCTAGGTGATTTGTTGTTCAAGAATCAAGGTTTAGGTATGTTTCAATAGCTTATGTTAATTAGTTATCATAAATCATGTAAATAATTATTATGATGGATAAATTAGGGTTTCATTAAAATATATAATTAATGTATAATATACATGTTTTATAATGATTAGGGTTTAATTAGAAGCTTATGGGTGTAATTTGTTAGGTTTAATTCGCGTTAAAACTTGAATTAGGGTTTGGCAGAATTTAGGGTTGTGTTGTTTTGATGATATCTAGGTGATAAAGGCATGAATTGATATGATTCTTGAGCCTAGGTTGTAGCTCAGAGAGTCTAGTTTCCAGAAAATCTGGCCTCGAAAGTTTTTAAGGTCGGGAAGTCATTCAAATGTTGGTTACAAGAAAAGTTGTCAAAGCAGTAAATTCGGGTCAGATTACGAGGTGTAAAACCCCCACTTAAAATTCGAATTAGGATTAGCCAACCTACAGGAGTTTAGTTCTATGTGTCTATTAAAAATCCCCCAAAGGAGAGCTTCTGATTTGGAGTCTAAGTATGGTTTTTAGGTCCAAACTTTTTAGTGTTCGTACAGATCCGAAACTGAGTAGTTAAAAGTTTGATTTTATTTGGGGCACTTAAGAGGGGATATAAATTAGTGGAAAAATCATGGAGATAGTAAACTCATAAATGCGTGATTTTTGATAAAATTTATAAAGGTCAGTAGGTGTGGTTTAGAAAATGGTATAGTGACACTAAAATTCTGCATTTTCGGGTAAATTGTTAAACATTGAAAAAGTGTGTAAACGAATTGGTAAATGTTAGGCATGGTGTCGGGGTGACCCATGAGGGTAATTAAACACCTTAGACATCCATCATATGATTGTTACATGGGCATAAGCATTTTGGCTTAGTCGCGTGTAACATGCGTTTGTTTGATTTTATAGTTTTGTGCAAGGAGTTTGGAAATTGCTTAAGCATCAGGTGAGTTTCATAGCCCCTTTTTCTTATGTTTTCTTGGGGTGAAAATGATGCTATGAGTTTAAATGTTTTAGTTACTGTGATAATGTGTTTTAAATGAGGCATGGGCTATACGAGACTATTGTATGTTATGTGCTACTTGCTAATATGATATGGATTGTTGTGCTTGAGCGTGACCGTCTCAAGGCATGAATGGATTGTTAGTAGTGAGCGTGATCGTCTCATTGCTGTGGATTGTTGATAGTGAGCGTGATCGTCTCGTTTATGTGGATTGGGATACGTTTAGTTTCTATGTTTGTGATCATTGAGCGTGAACGTCTCAATGTGGATTGATGTGATTGCATGTTAGCTTGTATGATAGTTCGTTGTATGTTCTGCTATGCTATGTTTTATTTATCACAGTGATTTCAAAGCGAGTTATTGGCGTGTCTTAAACCTATGACTCTCACCAACATTATGTTGACGTTTAAGCATCATTTTCAGGTGAGCATCATGGGGATAAGATAGAGAGAAGTGGCTAGAAAGAGACCATAGGATGTCATGGAGTTTATTGCTTTTATGTCTTGAATATTGCATTGTTTGAATTATGGATACTTGTTGCATGTCTTTCTATTGGCGAGAACTTTCGTTTCATCAATAAAGACGCCTTTTGGATTTGGATTAGTTTTATGGGTATTGTTATGACACTTTGTGTCTATACTTTGCTTATTTATTGCATGTAGAATTCTCTTTATAGACGCCATTGTGTTGTGATGATATCCTTTCTCGTTACGCCTCGCGTTTCCGCCTTGGCGGGGTGTGACAGGATCTCTACCCTTAGGCCTTGTATGTGAGAAAAGACAAACACACAAAAAATTGGGTGGTGAAAACACACAGAGATACACACAAATGCCTTCAATCTAGGGAAATCAAACACTACACTTACAAATTCTTGTCTGCGAAGATATTTGACTAAGAGCTTCAGATATCTATGAGCAAAGCTTTCAGAGCTAAAGCTAAAGTTGAAAGAGTGATTAGAGGAGATCACATTTTGTAGTATTCTATGCTTAGAGACTATGTTGTTGAGTTACAGTCTACAAACCTTAATACCACTGTCAAGATTGCAGTTGAAAGGAATACTGATCCTTCTTTGCCTACTAGGGTGTTTTTAGAGAATATATATTTGTTTGGGAGCATTAAAACTGGGTTTTAGGGTTTACAGAAGAGAGCTGTTAGGCTTAGATGGTGCTTTCATGAATGGTTCATTTCCAGGCCAAGTATTGGCATTTGTTGGACTTGATTCAAACAATGGAATTTACCCATTGGCCTATGCGTTTGTTGAAACTGAAGTAAGATTTCATGGTGCTGGTTCTTACAATGGTTGGGTGATGACATAGATCTGCATCCAAATTCAAATTTTACATTCATCAGTGATAGACAAAAGGTTAGTATTATGCTTCACTTGTTGAATTTTTAACTACTACATTATATTAATTCGTAATTGATTAATGAATTGGTTCATGCAGGGTATCATTCCAGCCATTAAAATTGTGTTCCCAAGTGCAGAACACATATATTGCTTGCGACACATATATGAAAATATGAAGCAGGGATGGTGTGGACAAGCATACAAGGATTTGTTATGAATATCTACATCTGCTACAAGTGTTAAGGAGTTTGAAAAGTGTATGTTGGAGCTTAAGAAGATGAATCCTAAGGCACATTAATGGTTGAACAAGATACCACCAGAACATTAGGCTAGATCTCATTTTTCAGGTAACACATAAATTCAAGGACTGATAGTGTAATTTTATTAATGCCAACACAGTATTTACTGCTTTTATATTTATGAGTTTTTGGTAGACTTGTATAGCATTTAATGATTTTATATTTATGAATTTTAGGTAGAGCCAAGTCTGATTTATTGCTCAACAACATTTGTGAGGTCTTTAATGGTAAAATAGTTGGAGGTAAGGACAAGCCAGTGATTACACTTTTAGAGTACATCATGGAGTATTACATGAAGAGAATTGTGAATGTACAAAGTGTCATTGATAAATGTACTGGTCCTTTGACCCCTACTGCAACTAGAATCATGGAATCCATCAAGAAAGAAGCTCATTTGAGGAAAGTGCAATGCAATAGAGAAAATAAGTATCAAGTCTCAGGTTTACTTGGTGATCAGTGTGTTGTGGATCTAGTGACTAAGACATGTCCATGTAGGAAATGGGGATTAACAGGGATTCCTTATAAGCATGTTGTTACAGCTTGTTGGAACATGGCTCTGAATGACCGTGCAGCACCACCCTCAGAAGCGTAGATAAATCCTTGTTATTGGTTGACTACATGGAGGGAAACATACTCTCATAAGGTAGAACCAATTAATGAGACCAATTATTGGGAAAAGTCCACATATCCAACAACACTTTTGTCACCAAAGAATCATGTCTAGGTAGGCCGACCAAAGAAGAAAAGAAAGAGGTCCAAACATAAGGATGAACCATTAGTGAAAGATGGTAAACTGAGCAGGAAAGGAAGAACCATTACATGTCAATCATGCGGAAACATTAGACACAATAAGGTAACATGTAAAGGACAGGGTCGAAAGGCAACAACAAGTAGTTATTTCAGCTTCAAGCTATAAGTGTGTCTTTGATCTAAACATCATCGAACAGGTTACGAGGATTTTTGTTTTTTTTTAATTTTTTTGATGTACGTGGCAACAATGCAGAAGGCAGTGGTCGTGCATCTAGGCAAGCACAACAAATAGAACCTGCAGTTAGTCAAGATGGTTCAGGTGGATCAGGTGCTGGTGCTGTTATAGGTTTGTCTGTTGCTGCTGGTGAAGGTGGTGCAGGTGGTGTAGGTGGTATAGGTGGTATAGGTGTTGCTATTCAAGGTTCATCCCATAGTATATGGACAAAGAGAAGAGTACAAACAGAAAAAATTAGTCCACAAAAAAGAACTCCCACTCAACCTACAAGTCAACCTTCTACCAGTTCTCAAGTTCTAGTGAGTGAAATAAGGAATGCAGATGGAAGAGAAATGGGTGATGGTGTACCAACACAGTCAAGTGTAGCAGGTGGTGCAAGTGAATGGTCTTTTCTGTAATTCCAAAAACTAATATGTTTTAGAAGAGTGCGTGTCTGTAATTCAAGTCCACATAAGTGGCAAACATCAAAGTCCACATCCGTGGCAACTATCTAAGTCCTTTTAGAGGAAAACATAAAAATCCACTTAGGTGTCAAATGGATAATTGCACTTGTTTAGGACTGATTTAAGCTATTTGTGACCTGATGACGTACCCTCCCCTTCGGCTCGGAGGTCTCCCCTTAGAAGTCCAAATGGGATCTTCTCCTAAATACACTATACAACATTCGAATAGTTTCGAGTGGCGTAAAGTCATCTTCGGGATGATTACCAGTATGGGAATCCGCCATGTGAAGCCCTACACCCTTTGCGGTGGGCCTTCGACGAAACTAGGGCAGAGGTCAGATAGTCAAACCCACGTTCTCCATCTCTATTGGGATCTTCCCGCTAAAATATAGATCGTGGTACACAATCCCAGAATCACCCCTTAAATCGTGGGACATCCCCACGATCGCCGACTTTGGTGCTAAGCCTCGTCCCATCTCATTTCTGCAACTATAAATAGATGGCAAAGGCTCCAGGTATGGCTAAGACTCTGACACACAGTTACTTACGCTTTCATACTTTCTCAATACAAAAAGCACATACTTACTTTCACACCGAAGGTGATTCGCAGGGACACCCCCTGAGCCTCACTTAATGTAGTGTTTCCATTTGTGTTGACACAGGTTATTAAAGGCTTGGCAACTCAACATCCACAGGAAGAACTCTTCGATCTCATCGAAGCCTGATCGTGCCCATATTTGCACAATCAGTAGCGCCATCCATGGGATCGTAACAATTAGTCTCATTCAAAACGAGCCTAGTAACCATCAAAACAACCTATCCACTTTTCCGGCATGACAAGAGAAAGAGCCTAGTAACCATCAAAAAAACCAGGTGGTTTTTCGGCAGTGCCTACAACTACCACCATGTTTGCCGCCACTACTCCTGAAAACACGCCTCTAGCCTATCGTGCGTCTACCTCAACTAATCTCAATCCTGTGATTAGCACAACTTTTGTGGAAGCCAACTATGAAACCTTGGAGTCCCTACTAAGGGACCGACGAAGGCAGATACGTAAAAACGATCTCCGAACTGAATTAGAGTATTTCAACGAAGACTACGATGAAGAAAGAGAAATGGAACCAAGACCGGAACCTGCCAGAGCTGTCATTCTACCACTTCGAGCATCGTCTCCCAGGGTTCGTAGAAGAAGAGAAAGAGTAGTAGGGTTTGAGGAAACTAAAAACACAAGGGAAAGTAGGGTCGAAAGGAACAACGAAGGTGGAAGGCCTTTGGAAGAAGCATCAAGAGGGAATGGAAGTCAAAATGTAAACCTTCCTCCACTTTTAGCAGCCCACATAGGGAGAAGCGAGAATGGGCAACCTTTGTAGTCTTCCCTGACTTCCGCTTACGGAGGTCAGACACTTCCGAATAACGTAGGAGGGAATCTCCCTCCTAACGGTACGTTCTTATCACATAATGCTCAACCTTTCATACCCGCAAGCTTGAATGTACCAAACGGACTTATGCCTATGCATGTATACCCCCACCAACAACCTGCGAGTTTTGTCAATGGACAGCCCATGGGCTTCCCTTCGCAAACTCTGACGGGAAACCCCCTATAGGGGGGAAGATTCGCCAACCTCCCACAAGGAGGGCACGTACCATCGACCTTCACAAACGGTAACATACTTCCTCAAAATGGCTTTACGCATCCTGTGAATATCCCTCCGAATAGATATCCTTTTTATACACAGCCTATGTATGCGTTCCCAAACATGCCTGCGTCCTTTAGGCTTAGTAACACCCTTCGTTCGTTGGATAGAGGATTACCCTCTCCCAGATGGACTGAAAATACCTTCCTATATTGGTTCCTATGACAGGAAAGGGGATCCCGACAACTTCCTGCACCTCTTTGAAGGGGCCATAAGGATGCAGAAATGGTTAATGCCAGTAGCTTGTCATATGTTCACATATACCCTCAAAGACTCCACCAGAATATGGTCGAATAGTCATAAGGTAGGTAGCATCCTTGATTACGAAGATCTCAAAGCAAAGTTCCGATCGCACTTTAGCCAACAAAAGAAGTTCACAAAGACACATATGGCTGTACATAACATCAAACAGAGGGAAAACAAAAGCACCCAAGCCTTCATTACCAGATACACATATGACACCTTGCAAATTTTGGGCTTGCACGAAGACCAACGAATCTCTGGTTTTATTCATGGTTTAAGGACAAGAAGTTTGGTCTAACACCTCTCTACAGATCTCCCACCCACTTACAAGGGCCTAATGGAAAAAACATACACCTGGGTCGAAGCAAGAGAGGTGGCCACTAATGGCATCTCAAATGATCGAAGAGATAGTTTCGAAAGGCTAAAGAAATCTTCCTGGAACAACAACAAGGGCCAAATAGGTAGAAGTCGGTCCTTCCCTTACAAAGGGGAAGTCACAAATTACTATCCAATCTAGCCAAAACCCCCAGAGAGATTTTCACCACAAAAAGTGTAGCCAAGACCTTTGAACGTCCCTCACGGCTGCCTGGGCCTAATTGGCCCAAAGACAACACAAGATACTGCCATTTTCACGAATACTATCGGCACGAAACAAATAAATGTCGAGAGCTAAAGCATCAGATAGAAGAAGCTATCAAAACAGGATAGCTAGCCCATCTGGTAAAAGGGGTGACAAAGAAAAGAGAAAAGACTTTTGACACACAGTCAGGAGAAAAGAATAAAGAAGAAAAGCCAGCATTGGAAAAAACCTCTATTCTTATGGTAAGCGGAAGAGACCACAGGTTGAAGAAGAGACATGCGAGCAACAACAGGACGGGAGAAATTACGTTTCCCCCATCCCAAACGAGGGCTCATTAGACACATTAGTAATCAAGGTGTACATATCAGGAAGACAAGTAAACAGGGCATATTTGGACATCAGAAGCTCATGCGAAGTAATATACGAGCACTGCTTCCTAAAGTTGAAACCGTCAATCAGATCTCTTCGAGTGGACTCCAATACTCCCTCGTGGGCTTTTCGGGAGAAGAGTCGTGGTTGTTAGGAGAAATACCATTAGAAGTCACAATCGGAGAAGGTCCCCTCACGATCACGAAGACACTTACATTCGTAATCGTAAGGTCAGATTCACCGCATAACCTACTACTGGGGAAAATAGTTATACAAGAAATGGGGATCGTAGTATCCACAGTGCATGGAGCTATAAAATTTCACATGCCTAATTGCGTTGGTACCATCTTCTTAGAACACAACTTACAGAGGTCAATGGAAGAAAAATGAAATTCAACCAATAACGGTCAGGGTGATGCGAAAGACATCCTCAGTTGCATAGATACAGAAGAAAAGACAGTGATAGATGATGAATACCCGGAACAGAAGGTCACCATAGGGAGACAATTACCAACAAGGATAAAAATGCGGCTACGAGATCTCCTAAGAGCACACGCAGATGTTTTCTCATGGACTACAGCCCACATAATAAGAGTGCCGAGAACATTAATTATCGAAGAAGAAACCTTCAGCACCGAACATCAACTGAATGTGTTCAATCACATAGAACCGGTAAAACAAAAGAAGAGAAGCCTGACCTCAGAAAGAAACAAAGATGTTCGCACTCAAGTAGAAGAGTTGGTAAAAGCAGGAGTTCTGCGAGAAGTTAAGTATCAGACGTGGGTAACAATCTCAATCATTGTGAAAAAAGATAATGGGAAGTGGAAGCTGCGCATAGACTTTATAAACATAAATAAAGCATGCACCAGAGAACCTCATCCTTTACCTGCAGCTGAACTAAGGGAGGAAAACCTCCACAAATATCGACTGAAGTGTTTCCTATACGCCTACAAAGGATACCATCAGATTCCCATGGCAGAGAAGGACGAAGAAAAAACAGCAATCTTCACAAGTGAATGAGTTTTTTGCTATAGAAGGCTACCATTCAGTTTAAAAAGTGCAAGGGCCACTTACCAGAGACTCATAGACAAAGTCTTCGGTAGTCAGATGGGAAGGAATATGGAGGTTAACGCCGACGACATGGTAATAAAAAGTGACTCTGAAGAAGAGATGTTAGCCGACATTGAAGAAACCCTTGGAAGACTGCAGGCGATTAACCTAAAGCTCAACCCAAGAAAATGCTCCTTCGGAGTAAAAGAAGGAATATATTCCACTCATCTGATTACGAAGCAAGGCATAAGGGCAGACCCTTCCAAGGTAAAGGCCATATCAGCCCTACAACCCCCTAAAACGGTCAGTAAAATACAAAGCTTCAGCAAAAAATTAGCATCCTTAAACAGATTCCTCTCGAAAAGCGCAGAGAAGGCCCTCCCTTTCATGAAAACCCTAAAAAGTTGCACGAGTGAAAAGATGGTTCAGTGGACAACAGAAGCAAACGAAGCCTTCCGAAGAATGAAAGAATGCTTAGAGTCACTGCCAACAATGGTTATACCAACCAAAGGTGAGACCTTAATTGTGTACCTCGCAGTCTCGAAAAGGAACGTAAGTGCAATATTAATGGCAAAAAGGGGGAAGAAACAGGCTCCTGTATATTTTGTAAGTCGGATATTACACGGAGCAGAACAAAAGTACCTAGAGTTGGAAAATCTCATACTTACCCTCATGTACGCCGCAAGGAAGCTCCGAAGATATTTCCAAGCGCACCCAATACAAGTTCTTAGTGACATGTCGATAAAGCAAGTCCTGGAAAAACCAGAAAAATCAGGGCGCGTAGCTAAATGGGCCATTGAATTAGGAGGACACGAAATAGAATTCAAAGGCAGAAACTTAATTAAAGAGCAGATACTAACCGACTTCCTCGCATAAACATCACCTACGAAAAGAGAAGAAGAGGAGAACGGAGAGGCCAAAAGAAAAGAACCAGAACCAGAGAATACATGGAAGGCTGATGTTAGTAAACCCAGAGGGAAAAGAATATATGTACGCATTAAGGTTTGAATTCGAAACCACCAACAACGAGGTGAAATACAAAGCACTCATAGCAGGGCTGCGCATAGATAAAGAGATGCAAATACAAGAATTAGCAATTTTTGTAGACTCTCAGCTAGTAGCAAATCAAGTTAAAGGACTTTTTGAAGCCAGACAACAAACCATCAAGCAGTACCTGGAAAAAACAATGGGCCTCCTGTCAAGCTTTCCCAACTACTCAATTGAGCACATTAAAAGGGAACAGAACAAGAAAGCAGACGCCCTCAGCAAGCTAGCATCAATGACCTTCTCAAGGCTTGCAAAGGAAGTTTTAGTCAAAGTCATACAGACCAAGTCAGTCATAGAAAAAGAAATCACTGACATAGTCAAAGAAGATGAGGATAGCTGGATGGTACCCATCCGAGAATACCTGAAGGGGGGAATCCTACCAAAAGATCCGCAAAAGGAAAGGAAACTACGCATCAAAGCTCCGCTATACAAGATGATCGCAGAGAGCTATATCGAAGGTCGTACATGTCATTATGGTTGAGGTGTATAGGGCCAATGTAGGCCAAGAGCATCATAAAGGAAGTGCACGAAGGGTCTTGTGGGATGCACTCGGGCCCTAGATCGGTTGTATCAAAAATAACAAGACTGGGGTATTACTGGCCATCCATGCACAAAGATGCAAAAGAGTTAATCCACAAGTGTGAAGCGTGCCAAATCTACTCCTCGGTACCTAGAAAACTGAAACAGGAAATGACATCGATCATATCAGGTTGGCCTTTCTCATAATAGGGAATCGATATCGTAGGTCCCCTACCAACAGCGCCGAGGGGTGCAAGGTTTTTAGTGGTAGCCATAGATTACTTCATAAAATAGATCGAAGCAAAACCATTATTATCTACGACAGGCAGACATATGGAAAAATTCGTATGGGAACATATAGTGTCCAGATTTGGAAGGCCTCAGATTATAATCTCAGATAATAGGAAACAATTCGCAAAAGGCACGTTTCCTGTATTTTGTAAGAAACTCGAAGCTCTCCAAGCACTCACGTTTGTCTATCACCCTCAGGCAAATGGGCAGGTAGAAGTGACGAACAAAGATATCGTCAAAGGCATGGAACGAAGACTAGGAATGGCACACCAGGCCTGGGTAGATGAATAACCACAAGTCCTATGGGCGCATATAACCACACCTAAGTCCAGTAATGGGGAAACCCCTTTTAGCCTGGTCTACGGATCAAAAGTTGTCATCCTTATAGAAATAAATGTGGAAACAAAGCGAGTCCAAGACTTCAATTCTAAAGAAAATGAAAAAAGACGCCGAGAAGACCTGGACGTTCTTGAAAAAAAAAGGGAAATGGCAGCGATAAAGGAAGCACGCTACAAACAAAAATTGGAAGGCTATTACAACAAGAATGTTAAGCCATCCACATTCAAGCCAGGAATATGTGCTTCGATTAAACAGGTTCAGCAAGGCAAAATAGCAAGGAAAAATGAGACCAACGTGGGAAGGACCTTACAGAGTAATAAAAGCCTACGGAGACGGAGCATGTAAACTAGAAACGCTATTTGACGAAGCAATTGATCAAACATGGAACGAAACAAATCTGCGTAAGTTTTATGTTTAAGAATTTCTCGTTTCTTTCGAAAGTTTTTAGTAGATTCATTTGTTAGCAAAAAATCCTCATCAAAGTGTAGCAAACTAAGTGTTTATACTTGAAATGATGTAAATCTTTCTACACTATTAATGAAATGTATTTGCTTCAACAGTCTTCATTTTTTAATAGGCCACATATGAGCCTTACATCTTTGATAAAACATCGAAGGGGTAAAGAAGGGCCACACATGATCCCTTCGAAATCAAACACCTAAATTCACGTTATCAAGAAGAATAAAACATAGAAGGGGTGAAGAAGGGCCACACATGAGCCCTTCAAAATCAAACACCTAAATTTACGTTATCAAGAAGAATAAAACGTCGAAGGGGTGAAGAAGGGCCACACATGAGCCCTTCAAAATCAAACACCTAAATTTACGTTATCAAGAAGAATAAAACGTCGAAGGGGTGAAGAAGGGCCACACATGAGCCCTTCGAAATCAAACACTTAAATTCATGTTATCAAGAAGAATAAAACGTCGAAGGGGTGAAGAAAGGCCACACATGAGCCCTTCAAAATCAAACACCTAAATTCACGTTATCAAGAAAAATAAAACGTTAGAGGGGGTGACGAAGGGCCACATATGAGCCCTTCAAAAACAAACACCTGAACTTACGTTAGCTCTCCTAAAGAATCAAAACAAGTGGAAATCATATACAAAAAGGCAAGGAAAAACTACAAAAGTCATTTGTTCAAAATATCACTGGTACATGCCACCTAGCTAGCAAAAATAATGAAAAGTCATTTAGCCTTCACATACGAAGGCTTTGAACGCAAAGACTCTGGTTTCTTCGACAACAGTTGTTCCAGAGAAGCATTGGGGTCATTGACATACTTAGACAAAAAAGGATACGACGCATTCGCCAAATCATCACCATCTTGGTCGTACTCTTGCTTTGAAGAAGAACGATAACCAGCCATCTTCTCCATGATAAAGGGGTCTTTAAGTTTGGATACTTCTTTGAAAGCAACACATCTACCATATATAATAAAGGCCTTAACAAGCTTCGCAACAAACATACCTATTTCATCACTACGAATAAGCTTTGTAGCAGCATCTGGAACCACTTTGGCAACGATCGAAGCCCTATCCTGCTTCAACACATCCATCTCCTACAAAAGCTGAATCTCGAAGAGCTTGAGTCTCTCTCTCTCTCCAATTCAAGGCCTTTGATTAGACTGAAGGGCAAAAAAAATTTGGTCATAATTAGTCTATTTTTTCTCTTTAAGGATAAGCCGAGTACACTCATTGTGAAGACCATCAACACGCCCTTGCAATGTCTCAATCTCAGTCCGCATATCAGCAACCAATGGATTCTTATCTAGGTCAAGAAGAGTTTCATTACACTTCCTCTCCAACTCAACATAAGCTTTGTCCTTCTCAAGCTCCCTAGCCCGAATAGCATCATATGAAGTTATGGCCTTATGAAGAGCAAAAATCAACTCCAGGTCCTACTATTCAACACATTGTCAAGAACAACTTAGCGTATATACGCTAGATCATGAATATCACAAAGTTGTTTTATGTTTATTTGACAAAAATGTTCCTTCCAAGAGGGAGAAGTAACATGAGCTACAACCCAATGACAATCAGCTGAATCCTTTAACTCTTTGGCCAAAGGAAACTCAATAAAAAAGGAAGAAGATCATTTAATAACAGTCAATGTACACCTATTCTAAAATATGAAAAGAGCATACCATAAATATCAGCATCACTGTCAACATCCCAGAGGATCGAAGGCTTCACCGACCACCTTGCTTGCTTGGGCAGCCATTTTTTGAACCTTTAGAAGAGAATCCCCAACCCCAGAAGGAAGTTTCCTCTTGCCAAGCGATCTACGTTTCTTACCTGGCTCAAGAAGAGGGGGCAGAGAAGTACCAAGCGAAGGATTCTCGTTGTCCCCAACAGAGGCATCATCAGAATCAACAACATTTTCAACAAAGTCCGAAGGATGTACAGACGTTAGTGGTTTTGCACCAATGACTGGAGCCTCATTATTAACAGATTTTGAGGAAGGAGAGCCTTGGTTATCATCAATACACCCCTCGGACAGGAACTTGAATTCACCATTAATCTCTTGCATCATGAAGCTTTTGAAGTCCATTTTTGCAAAAAACATAAATTATGTCACAGACAGAAGTGCACCAACATGTAAGTTCATAAATAAGTTACGAAAGAATATATACCCTGTTCCCGGTAATAGATAACAGGCTCCCTAAGGCTATGTTTCCAGAAGGTTTTCAAGCCTGCCAGATAAAGGATGGGGTTAGGGAAGGTTCAAACATGGCAAGGATATGTAGATATCTAATCATATAAAGGATCCAATTCGGGATGCAGAAGAACCTTGTCCCAAAAAGATTTTTTGTCAAATTTATTACTCTCAATTAGCAACTCTGGATAATCTGAAGGGATGATTTTATTTTCAACATAGAAAAAACTACCTTTCCAGTTCGCCAAATGGGTTATAGGCTTAACAAGGGCGATAGGAACATCAGCACTACCTCTATTCGAAAGAGTTAGCCAATCACCAGCACGACCCAAATTTAAGAAAGAACAAAACAAGTTAATAGTAGGTTTACCCCTATACGCTCTACACATGACGGCAAAAGTGGTTAACTTTACCATACCAAAAGGATTAAAGCAAGAGATGTGCACCTTGAAATAATTGAGGACTTTACATATGAAGGAATGGATAGGAATTCTAAGATTGGAAAGTGAAAAGTGATGAGTATACAGACCAACGTAACCCAACGGGGCATCAAAAATTGTCTCTGACCTTTTTGGAAGAATGATCTTAACATCTTGGGGTATGTCAAAATCTTAGACGAACTGAGTAAGTTGCTCTTTCGTCAAGCTACAGGTTTGAGAAGCAATCATAAATTTGGAATCCATAGAAGAAAAAAGAGAATGTACCTTTGTAAAGAGATGATTTGTAAAGCAGAGAAAAGAAGATAAATTTCGAAGGGGAAATAGAGATCTTTATATAGTAAATAATGTGATGAATCAGGCCGTACACGTGTCTGGTGGGATTAATAGAGACGTTTGATTTCTAAAGATTACGACGCATATATCTCAAGGAGAGCTCCTCTTTATCCGTTACCCAACTAACTTCCCTATCAAGTAGGAGTAGCATTCAATACGCGTGCATGTTTCGAATGAAAGCTGATGACAGGTTCACATAGGAAGAACGATAAAGTTATACGCTGAAGTCTTCTATTTTTTATGAAGATTGATAGTCGAAAGCAATACACTTATAAATACATACATTACATTTAACTGGGGGGCTTGATGACGTACCCTCCCCTTCGGCTTGGAGGTCTCCCCTTTGAAGCCCAAATAGGATATTCTCTCAAATACACTACATAACCTTCGAATAGTTTTGAGTGGCGTAAAATCATCTTCGAGATGATTACTAGTATGGAAATCCGCCACGCGAAGCCCTACACCCTTCGCGGTGGGCCTTCGATGAAACTAGGGCAGAGGTCAGATAGTCAAACCCACGTTCTTCATCTCTATTAGGATCTTCCTGCCAAAATAGAGATCGTGGTATACAATCCCAAAATCACCCCTTAAATCGTGGGACACCCCCCACGATCGTTGGCTTTGGTGCTAAGCCTCGTCCCATCTCATTTTTGCAACTATAAATAGATGGCAAAGGCTCCAGGTATGGCTAAGACTCTTACACAC
Organism: Tanacetum coccineum; assembly: GCA_026074375.1. NCBI lineage: Eukaryota > Viridiplantae > Streptophyta > Magnoliopsida > Asterales > Asteraceae > Tanacetum > Tanacetum coccineum. The sequence goes on from BQNB010014440.1 coordinate 72,097, forward strand.
AATTACTTACGCTTTCATACTTTCTCGATACAAAAAGCACATACTTACTCTCACACCGGAGGTGATTCGCAGGGACACCCCCTGCGCCTTATTTAACGTAGTGTTTCCATTTGTGTTGACACGGGTTATTCAAGGCTTGGCAACTCAACATCAACAAGAAGAACTCTTCGATCTCATTGAAGCCTGATCATGCCCATATTTGCACAATCAGATTTCTTAGTAAAAAGTGTGTTATCGACCATTCCCATTGAATACTCGTGTTTTATCAAAAATGCTTTTAGTCAATCATACCAAGCCTTAGGATCTTACTTAAGAGCATACAAAGCCTTTTTAAGTTTATAAACATAATTTAGTTTTTCAAAATCAATAAAACCTGGAGGTTGAGCAACGTAAACCTCTTTGTTTATAAAACCATTTAGAAAAGCACTTTTTATGTCCATTTGGTATAATTTGAAATCATTTGCACAAGCAATGGCAAGAAGTATTCTAATAAACTCTAACCTAGCTACCGGAGCATATGTTTCGTCATAATCTATACCTTCTTATTGATTATATCCTTGTGCCACTAATCTAGCCTTATTCCTAGATATTGCACCGTTTTCGTCTAATTTATTTCTAAAGACCTATTTTGTTCCTATGACGGTTTTACTCATGGGTAGAGGAACTAAATCCCAAATATCATTGTCTACAAATTAATTTAATTCTTCTTGCATTGTTATAACCCAACTTTCATCTCCTAATGCTTCATTGACATTTTTGGGCTCTATGGTAGAAATAAAACAAAAGAGATTACTATGATTTTGGGCTTGTGATCTTAATGTCCTTCGATTAAGATTACCTATGACTTGTTCTAATGGATGATTCTTAGACTCCTTAATGTTAATGACTTCGTCAACTTCTATTGACTCATCTTCTTCATTACTATTGTTTACTACTTTAGTATTATTCTCAATAGATTCTTCTTCACCAACATCATCATCAACTAATGGTGATAATTTGGTAGGAGGAGGACTTTCATCGAATGTCACGTTAAGTGATTCTTCTACTTTCATTGTATATTTATTTAAAACTACATTGGCTTTACTATTTTGAGAATATCCTAGAAAAACACCTTCGTATGACTTTGGGTCAAAATTGATTAGACAGTCCTTAGTATTTAGATTGAAGCACTTGCTTCCAAATACTTTGAAATATTCTAAAAAGGGTTTCCTACCTCTAATTATTTCATAAGGGGATTTTTCTAGAATTAGTCGAATTAAGATTCTATTAAGAATGTAAGTTGACGTATCGACAACATTATACCAAAACTTTTATGGAATAGATTGTTCGTTTAACATAGTCCTAGACATCTCTTGTAAAGTTCTATTATTTCTTTCTACTACCCCGTTTGATTGTGGAGTACGTAAAGCCGAGAAATTATGAGTAATGCCTTATGCATCACAATAAGCTCCAAATTGTACTTCATTGTTAAATTCCCGACCATGATTTGTTCTAATAGCTACTATAGAACTTCCTAGTTGGTTTTGAATTTTTCCTACTTAATATTTCAAATTTCTCAAATGCTTCATTTTTGGTTTTTAGAAACTTAGTCTATGTATATCTAGAATAATCATCTATTACTACTAAAGTGTATAAATTACCTCCATAGCTATTAATTATTGATGGACCAAATAAATCCATATGTAATAATTCTAGACATCTTTTAGTAGAAACCATATTTTTAGCTTTATGACTTGCATGAGCTTGCTTCCCAATTTTGCAAGCATCACAAAAATGTTTATTATACTTTAGCTTAGGTAAGTTTCTAACTATTTCTTTGGATGACAGAGATTGAATTAAACTCATATTTGTGTGTGACAAAGTCTTTTATGCCATAAGGTAGAATTATTCACTACCGTGGCGAGACATAATTTGTCTTGAGACTTATTTCCTAATTTCATTACGTATAAAACATTTTTCCTATTCCTATTTCCTATGATTTTACCATCTTTAATTATTTCACTGCCTTCTTTCGTAAATAAGTCTTATTATCATAAATTTGACCGACACTAAGTAAATTAAACGCTAGTTTGTCTACGTGTTCTACGTTGGATATAGAAAGAGAGTTATTTGAGATCGTACCTTTGCCAATGATTTTTCCTTTCAAGTTACTTCCAAAGATAACATTACCTCCATCATATGCATTGTAGGTAGAGAATAGACTTTTGTTACCGGTCATATGTTTGGAGCAACCACTATCTTTAATCCATTCCTCCGGCTCTAAACACGTTCTCAGGCATATCTATTTCAACAAAAACAAATTCAAGAGTTTGGTCCCCAATATCTCATAGATCCGAAAACGTTAGTGTTGTACATCCCTTGCAATTTTTGCAATTGATTAGGATATTGAAATGGGATACAATTTCCCATGTGTACAAAACCTTGACTTTAGTTGTTATTCCAATTCATAGGATAGAAGTTTTTGTGAATTGGTTCTCTAGAGTTTCCTCTAGGTTGAGGTGTGTTATGCCTTAGTTATGAAAAGTTATTTCTTCTAGGTGGAGGCATTTTCGACCTAGACTCGGTTTTGACGTAACCCAAACCGCTTTTAAGTGATGGTTTTAAAGACGGTTTCTTTGACTCTTCAATCTTATTATATATTAGTTTCTTTCTAGTAATGACAAAATCCGATCTCGAAGATATAGGTGGGCTAGAAACGTGTTCTGCCGCTTTTTCACTACTTGATGGATCCACGGATCCAGGTATGGTGGATCCGTGCGCCTTTATGGTGGATACGTCAGGTGCAATTTTAGCGGATGACCCAACAAATTTTATGAGTTTAGTTCCGCTTGTTGACGCTTTACTACTATTGAATCCTAGACCTATTTTACAACTAGATAACTTTTGATTATTTAACAGTTCTCTTAGTGAATTAGTTCTTTTATCAAATTTTACAAACTTAACTTGAGTTTCCTTAAGTCTAGCGTTTTCTAACTTGAGTTCTTGACACGGCTTACACGTAATATCAATTTCTTTATTTCTCTCAAGTTTCTTA
>BQNB010014441.1:0-32730 GCA_026074375.1 Tanacetum coccineum
AGACCCCCTTCAATGGTGAGATGGTATTCAAGTATAATGGAAGGCTAGGATTGCTGGAGAGGCATTGCACACTCACAGCAAGCACAACCCAAGGACCAAAGAAAGGCTTTGAGCCTCTATAAAAGAGAGGAGAACAAGCCGAGAACCACAACCCCTGTTTTTCCTTTTCTTAGTGTAAAATTTAATTAAGTTGCTTTAAGATTATTATACTCAGTTGTTTTAAGTGTTAAAATTTTACTTTGTAATTTTCCATTTCTAAGCAATTTAAATCTTACTTTAAGCAATTAAGCTTTTAAGCTCTTGTAAACTCTTCTTTTAAGCTTGTACTTCTTTAATTCAGTAATACAACTCAGTTTACATGTTTCTTCATCATTTGTTTTCAAGTATAAGTCGAATTTAATCAAATAAGCTTTAAATAAGCTCATTTAGCTTATTGCTTCCTATAAGCTAAATTCTAGTCAATTTCTGTTTCCTAAGCACTCATTTCCTTATTTTAATCATTTTAAACTAAAAGCATGATCACTTGAGTGATTTGAGTTTAATTTTCAAGCAACAAGAGCTAATAAGCTAAAAATTCAGCTTATTGTGGTTGTAAAGGTTAGAGGCTTTTGGAAGCCATTAGGATCACCTAGACTCTTCACTTGGATGTCTAGGTGAAGAAGAATCTACAAAATCCAGGTTTAACTTTCTACATTTCCTTTTAGCTATTTCATAGCTTATTGCAAATTGCTTATTCCTTTTGAATTTTCATGATTAATCCAGTATCATATAGCTTAATGAGCTTATAGGTGTTATTGCTTAATGTTGTTCTAGTCTTAATCAATTTTAGCTTTCATTTCATAAGATTCTGTCATAATAGCAATATAAGCTTCATAGAGGAACTAGCTTATTTTCATAAATAAGCTAGGCTTCTTATAGCATAAACAGCTCTATTAATTCAATATAAATAGAAGTAGATAAAGAGTTTAGGTTGTTCTAGTTTTTATATAGGTTTTAAGCTCACTTTAATTTTGACAGATTTTCTTAAGGAGTGTTTGGATTTAGCTATATTTGACTCAAAAAGTCAAATATAGTTTGTCTAAACTGATCACTCATTTGAGTTAGGGAATAACTATAAGAGATTAACAAGTTTTAGAGGTTAGGATCTATTTTTACAAAATTTAGAGTTTAAAATCCCTTATTCCAGCACCAGGGCATATTTCAGTTATAAGAATTGTAGATTTTAAGATTTTACAAGCAATTTAGAGTTCAAGGTTGTTAGTGTTCACTTAGGATCATTTAGTGAAGTGTTAAACTCAAAATTATAGCTTGAATCTTTGTGCAAAGCCAATTGCACCAGTTGCCATTTGCATCAGCTAAGCACAGCATATCAGCATAAACTTTTCACTTTACTTTTTGAAATTTTTCTATTTCCATGAATACTTTGCAAAATCCTAATACCTAGGTAGATTATAGATAGTTAGTGTAGCTTATTTCCTAAATCTCAGCACTTAAGGTTCAAAAATAAGCTTCTTAGCTTATGTGAAAAAGGCTCAAAAACAGTTTCATTTAGACTTTGCTCTTTTTAATCTTCATTTTCTTTCTAGTTTTGTTAAGCATAGGGTGATTTTAGTTTAAAAACCTCTAGTATACATCTTAAGTCTTAATAAGCATCTTTTAGTTTCAGCTTTCATTAAGTATTAAGCTCAAAATAAGCCAAAATCCAAAAAGCTTAGTAAACAAGCACTTTCTGTAACAGCCATTGATTTTCTTATTTTCTAGCTTATTCCTTTGTTAAAAGTTAGAATTGCCTTTGTTAAAGTTGTTAGAAATAAGCTGTTTAACAACTTTTTAGTTTTAAGATTTTGCTAAAAACCACTTTTTAATAAGCCAAAAATAAGCACTAGCGTAGGGTCTGTTTGGTATTTTTCTCATAGTTCAGGGCAACCCGTTTTCATTATTGTGTAACTTTCCTAAAGTTACCCCGCCTACCCTGTTCTTTCTTTAATTGCAATATCTACCCTGTCTTTTTAGTTTACATAAAATAGTTTTAATATTTTAGAAATTAGTTTTATTAAATTAGGGTTTAGTTTTAATTTTTGCAATTAGGTGTCAATTAGATCATAAAATTTGGGGCTTTTTGTTCCATAATTTTTCTGCACCTTTTAAGAGTTTAAAAACCATTTTTCTATATTTTTCTCATTTAATTTGTATTTTCTAGAAATTAAAATAGATTTTAGTGATTACTTTTTCTTAGAAAATTCATAAAAAATAGAAAAATAGTTGAAAAATTAAAATTCTTTTTGCATTAATTTTGATTTTAAATCTAGTATTTTTGAAAAATAAAATAAAAATTTTAGTGTTAATTTTTAGAAAAAGTTTATTTCTGATTAATTCATTAATCTTTAGAAATTCATAAAAAATTCAAAAATACATAAAAAATTCTAATTCTTTTTCCTAAAATTCTCATTTTAAATTTGTGATTTTTAGATATAAAATTTGTTAAAAGTTGTTCTTTAGATTTTAAATTTCAGTTTTAGCTCGCGTTTATTTCGTTTTGTGCATTTAAATTTCGTGCTAGTTAATTGTTTTTCAATTCATGCTATTATATTTTGTAGTATAATCAACAAATCAAAAGTCTTTTATCATTCTTGACTCGAATCCGAATATTCCAAATTCTCAATTCACGATTTCGTTGGGACACGACCCGAGAAAAAATACTTCCCGGATAAAAATATACAAATTGTGTTTTCTCTTGTGAGATTTTTACCTTATATTTCTCTTGGTTGAGAAGTATTTTGGAAAGAATTCTTACGAGATTAATACTATATAAGTATATTGAATTTGTTTGTTTACTACGAACCAGTGAGACTCAAACCTGAGACCTCTCTAAGGATACCTCCCCAAGGTTACCCTTGGTGGCCAACTAATCTAGCTTAGTTGGTTAATGGGTAATACTATTTGGGTAATAAGTATGTGTCCCAAGGATGATGGACAAGATACATTCGTACACGTGTCTATATTATTTATGGCTATTCTGGGTGTAGGATAAACATACTTTAGAATGGACAGTGATGACATTGTTCTTGGTTTTTACCCATACTTGGATAAGTCGACTTTGGTAGATAAGTACTTATACTTATTCTTTCAAACATGTCTCGCCTATTCTTCAGTTACTTAGACATTTTTCTAAGTCTTTAAGTCTTCTTATGTTCAGAGACTCCATTCATTGAGTTCCGTCTCACTAAATGGTGAGTCTTTCTTCTTAGAATTAGGTTGAACGTCTTGAAGGTAACATACTGAATGACTTTTCATTCAGTCACTTGAGTAATGTTTAAAGATATCTGTCACTTAGGATATTTTCTACTCAAATCCTAAAATGAAGATCATTAGGCATTACATTGGCATAACAATCGCCCTCTATTTGCGTATAATAATAGCCTAAGTGTTTTTCAGTGTAACTAAGCAAAACAACTTCTTCATATACTAATATTGTAGAAAGCAAGTAAAACAAAATACTTCATTATTCATAGGTTATAAGAGCCTATTAGTCTATTACCAAATATTCAAATCAAATGGTAAGTACCTAGTCTTCCTTAAACCCCATTCGCTCTAAATTGGTTTTCTTTGATGTGAGGGTGTGCTTGTCAGGCCTTTCAGCAATCATTTCATCCATCAGCTTCATAAACTTTTAATTTGTAGCTGACTTGTCTTGAAGTGCCATCATCTTATACCCGAACAAAGTGGTGGTTTCAACCTTGTGGATGTCAGTGACTCTATGGAATGTTGGATCATTAAACTCATCAATGAAGAACAAGTTAAACTCAGGTTCCTCAATTACCATGTTCTCTAAGAACTTCACACCTTCAGGGATAGAACTGCTATAATGAAGACCAATAATGTACACTTCAGGCTCGAGCTCCATCGCTTTTCTTTTCTTTTAAGCTGGTCTTGAAGGATCCTAAAGTGGTAAGGGAATTGATTCATCAATGTTGAGTCTCTTAGCGATTTTATAGGCCATGTTGATACCACAAGAACCCTACAATATCAATCATGCGATCAATAACATATCATGCATATACCTTGCACACAGCATCAAACGATTCTAGGCTTTTAGTTAAAGGAATAAATATATGCTCTCATTTAAATTAACAACTATTTTTATTTAAGTATTACATGTAACATATCCGATACATATAAACTAATTGTTTTAATTAAACAAACTATTTATATAATAATTTAAATTAATTCAAAATAAACAAACCAAAACTTTCAAATCTTTAAGATAAAAATAATTTCATTAATTAGGAAGCATGTAGATAAATAAGGAAACTTTATATCACATATCAAAATCGCCAATTTAACAAAAGTTACAAAAAAAGAAAGCATGCAGATCATGTCAGCTTATTAAGAATTAATAACTTTAATTCACTAACAATTATAGTAGTTAGTTAGATTCATCGCATTTATTATTATCAAGCAATAACATACACATATCATTAAATCATTAAGCAGGCCCAACATTTACACATGTTTATCATATAAATCTATTAAGAATCACAAATCTAGCATAACATGCAATATAAAAATAAAAAGACTCATGCTTTGATCAGATCCTGTATCCATGAAATTTATAAGATATTGTATTTAACAAATCAACCAAATCTTCAAAAACCCCAACTATTTTACGACTCAAACAATTTTATAGTCTAAAAAACTAGATCTGACACATAACATGTTAATTATATGGTGTATAATACCACTGATGAAAAACTACGAGTGTAACAGCCAATCATTTAAAAAATATTACAGATTAGTAACAATAAGAAAATTGTTATCTGATAAAAACTATGCAGCGAAGGACTTTACAGAATTGCTCTTACACATTAGTTTAATCCCTTGAAATTCAAATACACCAACGGTTAATTAAACATGTGCGACAACCTAAATTACATACCTTATTACTGGTAAACAAATCACCAACAAACGAATCCTTTTGGAAGTACACTAACACGCATCCAAGATTACCAAAGAAACACAAAACACTATCCAAAATGGAACAAGCCAAATTCGGTATCCACTCTAACGCTTAAACAACAATCTATAAATGCTAGGCTTGGAAACATGATCAAGCGCTGATATGTGAGAAATCACATATCCTTTCTATATCAAAAATGATCAAAATATGCAAAAATATGCTTGTATTTGTGTATTTTATTGTTTGTGAATGTGTAGGTACGGATAATGCAAAAATTACAAGAAAATGGTCAAAACTGGACAAACACGGACACGAGAACGGAATAAGTGCACAAGAGCCAGGAGATTGCTATCAATGGTCAACACTTGGTCAACTATGGTCAACATGCTTAATGGCAAAATCCTTAAAATACCATAAAAACCCTTAATGTTAGATCATATTACAAAAATAGTCCATAAACCCTAACACCGTTATCTCCTTTTTATTAAAGAGATAACGGTCATTATCTCTTATATAAACCCAAAACCAATTAAACCAGCCCATTTCTTTTATTAATATCCCAAGCCCAGGTCAAAGCCCACACCCCCGGGTCAAACAACAAGTAAGAAAAGAAAAGAAGGGCGGGAAAGTCTGTTTTTACTATTCATTGTCGTTCTTAACCAATTACCCTGCTAAAACAAAGGGTAAATCTCAATTAATGACGTGGCTAAAAGATTCGAGTGTTATGCTACATGTCAGCAAAAGGAAACGTCACCTAAGGCTCTCATTGGTCAGAACTAACAAAGGGAAGGACACGTTGGAAGCAAACTAACATACAAAAGCGGGATTTTACACTGAAAACAAGCCAAAAGAAGAGCACTCACTCCTAAAAAGTAGGATTGCCAGCTTGGCAATCCGTGTGCCTCTTATTGATCCTACGGCCAAAAATGAGAATCTAATGATTGAAGATATCCAATGGTCAAGATCAAAAGCTCAAGGGGAGTGTGTAAGAAGTCTAGAAGCTTTTCTCCCAGCTTATAAATTCAAGGCCTCATCACTCACAGAAGGGGATCTTCTTCTTTTTCCAGCTTTTAGTAGTAGCTTAATATAGTTTTTTTAGCTTATGTAATTTTTCAATTAAATATAATTTTAATTCTGTCTTTGTAATCTCTATTTTAAGTATTGTAATCAGCTATTAAATCAATGAAATCTTAGTTTACTTCATAAAATCTGTTTTTGCTTATTATTCTCTTAAATTTCCAAAAGCAAGCTAACGTTATCAACGAAGTCAAGAATTTTCTGCCAAAGTTTCTACCATAGGCAGTAAAGGAAGCACTTCAGAAGACTCCACCCTCTTTAGGTCAATCTTCCTCCTAAGGTCAATCCGCTATTGAAGCAACTGAGTCTCTTTCTGAGTATGAACTGAAGAAAATACTATATGCTAAGATGCATAAGAGTCAATCTAACCTTACTCATGACATGCATCAAGAGCTATTTGATGCACTAACATGGTCAATGTTACTTGATAAAGCTAATATGAATAAAGGTGACAAACCTGATACAGTTCTTAAGAAAATAGACTAAGGAGATAATAAAGATGAAGACCCTTCAGCTAGATTAAACCAGGGTAAGAAGACCAAAAAGAGAAGATTCAAAGAGTCTGAATCATCCAAGAAGACATCCACCACCAAAGAATTATCTAAAGGCAAATCTCCAGCTAAAACCTCTAAATCTGGAAAATCTATGACTATAGATAAACCAGTAGAAGACCTAGTATTTAAGAAGGCCTCAAATGATGTTGAGCAAACCTTTGATGATAAGATAGATAATGCTGGTCAACCACCTCATACTGCTGCTGATCAAACATAAGCAGATGTTGCTCCAAAGATTCCGAAAAAGGATTGGTTTAAGGATTCTCCAAAGCTTGAAGTACTTGATCTAGACTGGAATACAGTCAAAACCATTGATGATGCTCCAGAACAGCCGTGGTTTAATGAGATGGTACAAGCTGAGAAGCCTTCACTCACGTTTGATGAGTTAATGAGTACTCCCATTGATATTTTTTACATATGCTATGAATCGTCTCAAATTAAACAACATCACAAGAGAAGTTCTAGTAGGTCTAGTGTTAAATCTACTCAAAGGTACCTACAAAAGCTGTGTTAAATTGTAATACAATATGGAGGAATGATTTTGTGCATTAACTGATCAACTCGACTAGGCAAACCCTAAAGGTCACAAAAGCCTAGTCGATATGAGCAAGCCTTTACCCCTGCAAGACAAAGAAGGTCGACTTACAATTCCTATTGAATTCTTCTTTAATAATAATCTTGAATAATTAAAAGCAAGAAACAAAGAAAGTACATACTCCTCTTCCATTACTAAGACACCAGCTGCAAGGTATACCATGGAAGTCATTGAAGACATGATTTCGACACTATGGAGTCATGTTATTATTGCCTATGATAAGGATGCTGCCCTTGGAATATCTCACTAAGGTCCACAACAACAATACTACAGAGCTATGATCAATCGGAAGTCCAAACTGTTGGGAATAAAATGCTAAGGATTCCCACTGTTAGTTGAATGGTTCCCACTGTTAGAAGAACTTCCCACTGTTAGTATATTTTCCCACTGCAAGGTTTCCACTGCTTGAAGACTTTCCACTACAGCATGAAGATAAGATCTACACATAGTCAAATACGTGTTATTGTTATATATAGAATGTACTCTGATTATCCCTGTGATTTAGGAGATCTAGTTAGGTCTTATCTTGTACAGGGCTCCTTGTGCTATAAAAGGAGTCCTTAGGTTAGAGTAGAAATATACATTCATCATATATATACATCACTTACATAGATCCTCCATAGACTTTCTCATAGCTTTAAGGTTTTGTAAACCCTAGTACTTTTGAGTACTCGTATTATTCAATCAATAATATTAAGGCTTGTTGGTTATTCACTGTTCCATTCCATTACCATTGTTATTCTTCTTAAACACTAAAGGTTAGATTCCGCATAGCCTTTGGTGAAACACTTCAACAAAGTTTCTCACATTATTATCTTGTGATTACCAAGGTAATAATAACCTTATAACCTAAGGCAGTAGATCTAGAGTTTTGGGACTCAACAAGTGGTATCAGAGCTTGTTGAGAGACTTTGATCTAAGAAGCATAACATTCCAAACTTCTCAATCACAAACAGAAATGGATCCCTATGTTACATCCACTCCCAATTCCATAAAACTTCCAATCCTTGACACTGGTAAATTTAAACAATGGAAGTTTAGAATACAACAATACCTACAACATGAACACTATGCTCTATGGGAAGTCATAGAGTTTGGTGACTCATATAGAGCTCCTATACAAGATAAAAGTGTATCTAGTGAAGCTACTCCATCATCAAGGAGCAAGGGAAGGACCGTGGCTGTAACAGCTGAAGACATGCAAAAGAGAAGAAATGATGTTAAGGCAAGAACTACTTTGCTGCTGGCTCTCCCTGATGAACATCAGTTGAGATTCAGCAAGTATGAAACAACCAAGGAATTATGGGAAGCAATACTAAGGACCTTTGGTGGAAATGAAGCCACCAAAAAGACAAAGAAGAATCTATTAAAGCAACAATATGGAAACTTCAAAGCTGAAGGATCAGAGACTCTAGAGCAAACTTTTAATAGAATGCAGGCTATTATGAGTCAACTTGAGTTCTTAGATGTTCCAGTTGAACAAAAAGATCTAAACCAGAAGTTTTTGACAAGCCTTTCACCAGAATGGCTTATGCATACTATTGTTTGGAGAAACAGAAATGACCTAGACACAATGAGTCTGGATGATTTGTATAATCATCTCAAGGTCTATGAATCAGAGGTCCAGAAGAAGGGAGGATCAAGTTCTCAAAATATGGCCTTCATTTCTTCTTCAAATACTAACAGTGGAAAAAGTGAAGTTCCCACAGCTCAAAGTTTTTCCACTGCTAGTGGTGAAGTTACCACTGCTAGCACTAAAGTTACCACTGCTACCTTTAGCCATTATACTATCTGTGCATACATAGCTACTCAGCAAAGTGGTTCTCAAATTAAATATAAGGACATTACTCATATCGATGATGATGACATTGAAGAGATGGACATCAAATGGAAGATGGCTTTGCTAAGTATGAGGGCTGATAGGTTCTAGAAGAAGACTGGTAAGAAGATTACCATTCAAGGGTCTGATGTAGCTGGGTTTGATAAATCTAAAGTGGAATGCTTCAATTGCCACAAATTGGGGCATTTTTCTAGAGAGTGCAGAGCACCAAGGAGTCAGGACAGAAGTAGAAGAGAGAGATACAAGAAGGAGCCAAAGGTTGAAGAGCCTAGCCACAAGGCAATGATGGCCATTGATGGCATTAGATGGGACTGGAGCTTTATGGCTGAAAAAATGAAGCTTCAGAGAATCAAGCACTTGTAGCAGAAGAGGTTATACCAATAGAATTTGCTTTGATGGCAATATCTAGTTCAAGCTCAGACAATGAGGTATATGATGATTCATATTGTTCTAAATCTTATAAGAAGAACACAGAAAACCTCACTACTAAAATTAGTAAGCTTAGAGAAGAACTTTTTGATAATGAATTAGATTAGTGTAATTATAAAAGAGGCTTATCACAGGTTAAAGCTAGGTTGGTTGAGTTTAAAATAAATGAATCTAAATTCTGTAAAAAGATAAGAGTCTTAGAAAGAGATTTAGAACTTAAGGATTATAAAATTGAGAATCTTACAAATGAGCTTGAAGAAGTCAAGAAAGAGAGATATGACATTGATTCTAAGTTAGAAAAGTTTGTAAACTCATCTAAAGACTTAGATCAAATGTTAGAAAGTCAAAAATTAGGTAAGGACAAGAAGGGTGTGGGATTTGATGAATATAGAGCTGTCCCACCCCCTCCTGCACAAGTCTATTCATCTCCTATGCTAGATTTATCTTGGACATGTTTACCTGAATTTGCTGATAACACTGTCACTAACTATACTAGGCCCACACCTAGTGTAGATGTAACAAATGATGTAAGAAGTGAACTAGATGGAAATAACTTGACTGTTTGTGAACATAGAGGAACATCTAGTAATGTTGTGTCAAAGCCCATAATTAACTTTGTGAAAGAGTCTGGTTGTCCTAATGTCATTAAAATCAATAATATTGAAAATGCTAGGAAACCAACTGCTAAATATGCTGAGTTATATAGGAACATCACACAAAGCTCTAATGTTAGGTCTAACAATTTTGGTCCTCCAATAATTGAGGACTGGGATTCTGAGGATGAAAGTGATACTGAATCCACACCTATTGAGTCTATCAGGTCTACCATTAATCAGAATAGAGATCAACCTAGAGGGAACCAGAGGAATTGGAACAATCTAAAATCCCAACAGCTAGGAAAAGACTTTGTGATGCAAAATAAAGCATGTTATAAATGTGGTAGCTTTGAGCATTTGAAGGTTAACTGTAATAAAAATAAGTGGGTAAATAAAGGGAAAAACTGGTCAAGGGTTAATTATACCCAAGGAAACTTGACACCCAAAGCTATTTTGCTCAAATCTGGCACAAAAACCATTGCTCCTAACAGATCTTTTTCCACTGCCAGAACATCTTTGAATGTTGCTCAACCAAAAATGAAATCTTTTGTTAAATCAGCACATTCAAATGTAAAAAGGCCCTTTGAAAGAAAAGCAGTAGCTAAAAATAAAATTTGGGTTCCAACTGTTAGAACAAAAAATCCCACTGTTGGCTTAAAAGTTCCCACTGCTAAGCCAACAGTTGCTGCTGCTAAGGGAAACAAGGGAAAAGCTGTTAAGGCCTCAGCTCGTTGGATTTGGAAACCTAAGCAAATCTCTGGTGAAGGTTCAAATGTCAATGGTGTATCAGTGACATTCAAGAAATATCAATACATTGATACACAAGGCAGACTCAAGTCAGTAATGGCTTGGGTCCCCAAAGAGAACTAATTCTCTCTTTATTTGTGCAGGGCAAACCACTGGATAATATTGATGATAAAGGATTTTGGGATAGTGGTTGCTCAAGGCACATGACTGGCAACATATCTTATCTATCAGATTATGAGCCTTATGATGGAGGATATGTGTCATTTGGATATGGAGGTGGAAAGATTACTGGCAAAGGCACAATAAAGACTGGTAAACTTGAATTTGAAAATGTGCATTTTGTGAAAGAGCTTAAATACAACCTGTTTAGTGTATCTCAAATCTGTGATAACAAAAATTGTGTCCTATTCACTGATTCTGAGTGCATTGTATTGGGTAGAGATTTTAAGCTTGAGGATGATAGGCATGTGTTGCTTAGAACACCTAGACAGAAGAATATGTATGATGTTGACTTAAAAGACATTGTCCCTCATAAAAATCTAACTTGCTTGATTGCTAAGGCCTCTGTAAATGAAAGCATGTTATGGCATAGAAGATTACGTTATTTAAACTTTAAAACAATGAATAAATTGGTTAGGAATAATATATGTGGATCATATTCATACAGATGATAATGTAGCAGACCTTTTAACAAAAGCCTTTGATGTGGGGAGATTCCAGTACTTAGTTGTAAGTATTGGAATGCTTGACCCCTAATATGTCTATCTCATGATTTTTGTAAAGTTTTGTATAGGATTTGCACTGCTATTAGATCAATAAGTGTTTATACTGCTAAAGTAAAATGCAACTGTTATTCATTTTTCCACTGTTAGTGTAAATGTTCCCACTGTTAGGTTATATTTCCACTGTTAGTGTTTTTCTTGGTTTTGTACTAACAATTGCAGAATGAGCAATTCATGAAAAGATCCCTATGCTATCATCAATGGAGTCAAGGGTGGAATCACATCATAAGTTGTATATCTGTAAGATCAATTTCTCTTGGGTTGGGGTTAAGGAACCTCTAGGATTAGGGTATTCATAGAATACTCATGGTCAGTCCTAGACTGTCCCCACTGGTGAATGGAGGTTAAAATACTTGCTTAAGTTTTTTAACTTTTGAGGCACTGTAGTATGAGACCTCATTCATGGGTTATACACAAATTTAGTCTACAAGAGTTGCTCATATGTCTCTCTAAGCGTTCTTAGTGAGCATGAGGTGTGTTGTGGCATGTGGGTGTGTAATTATTGGAGAAAGGACTTGTACTGCCAAGACATTTGACCTAGAATGGACGTGGTAGGGTGGTGCCTCAGGGAAATTTTTCAATGGGTTAAACAGGGATATAGTGGTAAATATGTGTATCAATTTTCTTCATGTGTCAAATAGCGAGTAAAGGACTCATGAATTCATGCATGTCTATCTTGCTTTTGCAAGTGTGTATGTATGGATAGGGTAGGCTTACTTTTGAGTATTGAAGTTAAGTTGATACCCTTAGGAATATTTTCCACTGTTAGACCACAAAGTTCCCACTGCTAGACTTAGTTCCCACTGTTTGACGTTTTTTCCCACTGACAATATAGCCGTTGGTACTGTTGGGCTCAAAAGTTTGTTGCATTAATTAAATAGTAGTTGAGATTTTTTTTGGCTGCTTATCTTATTATATAACTTCTTAATATAGAGTTTCAAGATAGTTCTATTCTTTTAAGTGCCTATATAATCTTGATTATCTTGTTTCAACTCTATTATAATCCTTTTAAGTGCCTATATAATCTCAATTCAAGTCGCCCACATTACCAACACCTCTAATAATCCTTAACCCAGAACCCTCATCATGACTAAACTTGCTTTTTGTGATTACCATAACATGGTGGCAATTTTGGAGAAAACAGAGCATAACAATGATTTCCATCAGATAGTAGACTTCCTTCAAGTTTCTCACATCAGGTATGCTTTGACGGTTAGTCCCACTGTTTATGTTTCACACATCCGACAGTTTTAGTCCACTGCTAGGATCGAAACAGCGGATGGAGAAACTAGTATTCTTGCTAAAATCAATGGCAAGCAAAGGACTATCTCTGAATCATCAATTAGGAGGCATCTCAAACTGAATGATGAAGAAGGAATTAGTACTTTGCTTGACAATGAACTTTTTGAAAACCTTTCACTGATGGGTTACAATATTTTGCCAAATCAAAGATTTTCTTTTCAAAAAGGTCAATTTTCATGTCAGTGGAAGTTTCTGATTCATACCATTATGCAGTGTTTGAGTCCAAAAAGTACTAGTTTTAATAAGTTTAGTAGTAATATTGCTACTGCTCTTGTATGTCTTGCCACAAACAGAAGTTACAACTTTTCTAAGATGATTTTTGATGGTATGATGAGGAATGTCAAAAGTAAGGGTAAATTTCTAATGTACCCTAGGTTTATTGAAAAACTTTTGAAAATGAGTCAATTTGGTACTATCAAACATTCTGAAATTTACCCTGTTCCCTTTCAAACTCAAAAGGTTTTTACAACTTTAAGAGTCAACAGTCCTAGTTTTTCTGGGAAGACTGTTCCATTGTTTGATACCATGATTGTTCAACAGGGTGAAGGCTCAGAAAACCAACTTGAGCCCCATCACACACCCTCAACTCAGCATGTTTCTCCACCTCATCCAACTCACACATCCTCACCTCATGAAATACAATCCACTCCTCCAGAAGCTCAAACTACTCCACAAGCATCTCTACCTCACACAACAAATATTCCATCTCACACTCCTACGCCTAGCTTAGATGCAGGGCAGGACAGGGAAAACATTCCTAAGACCTCTGCCATACCCCATGAATCATTTCCAAGGGTTACTTCTCTTGGTGGTGATGAGGGTAGTCTGAAACAAACGCTTAAGGAATTTATGGAATTTTGTACCACTCTACAAAGCCATCAAACTCAGATGGCTGACAAAATCCAAAGTTAGGACCTTGAAATCAAGCAATTGCAGGCCAGGATTCAAACTTTGGAGGATGCTCAAAAGCCAAGCGAAGGTGTTCAAGAGGATGCTCCAAACAGGGGAGGAATAGATCAATAGGAGGTTAATGTGTTTAAAGGTGATGCTGAAAAAGATAGTAGCAGGAGTACTGACAAAAGAAGTGAGAGTACAGGAGATCTAGCAAATGTTTTGAGTTCTATGGGAGCTGCAAATATCTTAGCTAGTGGAGGTTTGAAGGAAGTTTTTACCACTGCTAGTCCATTCCACAAGTTTTCCCCCTGTTAGTTCAAAAATTTTCCACTGCTATTGTCACCTGGTGCTGCTGGAGAATAGACAAGATCCCCGACAGCAGCAGTTCTTACCACTGCTGGAGAGATACAACACCTTATAGCAAGAAAGACCAAGAGCATCAGAGGGGTAGTCCAACCGATCTACTGTAATCACCCCCAAATTGGGTCACAAATACGAGAGTAGGCTACACGTGAAAAAATGTTCCGGGCGTGTAAAACTATCTATAGATCAATAACACAAGATAATAATAAGACCGACCAAAAAATCATATATAACACAGATAACATTTGATTTACAAAATGCTAAGATGATACAAAAGCCCTTAAGCGTGTTTCCACATAGGATATTGTGATCATCCAATCAAAAGATTTCTACCAAAGTTTGTCTTGTATTTAACCAATCACTAAACCTGTATATCTTAGCTAAGGCGTAATTAACGATCTGTTCAGAAACTGGAACCACATAAACCCATGTCCATCTTGAGAGTCCTTGGGCAAATTGTACCTGTCTGTACGGTTAGAGCGTGAAAGTGACAGTACAAGAAGATTATACAATATTGTGAACCAAAAACCAATAAAAGTATGATGAGACGTATACCAACACATGTTTGATGCCAAATAAAATGAAGTTCGGATGAGACAACAATGGACGATAATTATTAATGATACATGCTTTATTACATATTATGTTTAGTTGACGCTTGTGTTATTTACCTATGTCATGCTTAATATATCATTCTCATACAGGTTTTTATAAATTGGCAAAAGAATATTGTTTATAACTGAAAGTAAACATTGAATTGATTTTTGTCAAAATTGATTGAAATTTATTGAGCAAAAAGACTAAATAAAATAAGTTGATTTTGTTAATTAAAAAAACAAAAAAGAAGAGGGGTAACAAACAAACTTTTGCTGTTAAATTTTAAATAAATAGTGAACAGTATTACGTGGTTGTAGTGATTGCCGATGCAAAAGTACTTACTACATTAAATGTTGTGTAATATTCGTTAAAATATTATATAGCATGCAAACATAGAGAAGTATATAATAGTTCTTGCAATATATGATTAATAATATACATGGCATTGCTTATATAAATTACGGTATTTGAAAATACACATCTTCATAGTTTATAAATCACATGAAAATCTTCGTACTTTGACATGATAGACTCTTTTCAATCAATTTTATTAGCAAAATAATTAGGGTTTTAATAAATTTGTACAAAAATACATACATATATGATAAATGTTTTTTGAATATGCAATTTAAAAAAATGTCCATAACCAAACAAAAATTTGGCACTAAACTTACATAAATGAATGGTTTAAATAATAAAGTATAAAAGAATTATCGTCTAATGAATTATACATATTATTAATCATTTTTATATATTGGATATTAATTTGTATTTTTTAAAACTTAAAAATACATTTAGTAGGTGAAAAGATATTTTTCTATATTCTATAGAGTCTACATATAAATATAGGTGTAGATATAGATTATGAAATTAAATTGAACTTGTACTAAAATCATGTGTATAGATAGGGTTATAACTTAAAACTCAAATATTATGTAAAACAGAAATGTTGTGTAATATTCGTCAATATATTATATAGCATGTAAATATAGAGAAGTATAAAATAGCTCCTCCAATATATGATTAATAATATACGTGGCATTGCTTGTATAATTTACCGTATTTAAAAAACATATCTTCATGGTATATAAATCACATGAAAATCTTCGTACTTTAACATGTACTCTTTTCAATCAAATTTATTAGCAAAATAATCAGGGTTTTACTAAAATAGTACTAAAAACATACATATATGATAAATGATTTTTGAATATGTAATTTAAAAAAAATGTCCATAACCAAACAAAAAATTGGCATTAAACTTAAATTAATGAATGTCTTAAATAATAAAATTTAGAAGAATTATTGTCTAACGAATTATACATAACATTAACCATTTGTACATATTGCATATTAATTTGTATTTTTTAAAACTTAAAAATACATTTAATAAATGAAAAGGTCTTCTTCCATTATATATAGTCTAGATATATGTATATTGATTACGAAATTTGTTGTTCCCCTCGAGTTAGTTACCAATAACTACGAAGTTAAGATAAAACTAACTCATGACATGAAAGTAAAGTATTGAAAAGGTTTTGTTATAAGTTAAAGACAGAAAGTAAAAGACACAAAACTTTTCAACATTTAACTCTTATAATTTTTTTTAAGAATTATACTTCATTGTTTGCAGAACAACAACGAAGATTGAATGACAATGTGTGTGTGTGATTTTCTCACTAACAACTTAACATAAATCAAAGTATTATGCTAAGTTGATAACTATGCTAACCTACTGAACTTGTTTAGGGACTTAGCTGATTTGGAGGAGTAGGTGTTTGTGAATGATACAACATTGAGTGCACAAACTTGATGTAATCTTTTACAAGGCATCTCTATTTATAGTACTTAGGTAGGGTCATACCTACACGGGTGAAAAGTGTGTGTCCCAAGGTTGATTGGACAAGTTCATATTGTACATTTTGTCTCTATTACAATTCTAATCTAGGAATAGGACAAACACACTTTTTAAGGTCAGTGATGACACTGACCTTGTCTTCATACCCTATTCAGGATAGTTTAACTTTAGGTAGATAAGTACTTGAACTTATCCATTCAAATTTATCTCGCATATTCTTTAGTCTCTTGTCTTTAGGGTCTTTTAATAGTTGAGGAGATCGTATAGGGTTCAGTGAGTCTATTGCCACAACTCACTAAACCTATCACCTTCTTCTTTGGCTCAAGGACTTCATTCACTGAGTGCCGCCACTAAATGTTTGAGTCTTTCTCATAGACTCAGGTTGAGCTCTTTAAGGTAACTCACCGAGTGATTGTTCACTCAATGACCTTACTAATGTGTAAGGATATCTAACACTTAGGATATTTTCTATTCTAATCCAAGTGAAAGATCATTGGTCACTAAATTAGCCCAACTATCTCCCCCCTATTTGGATATAAATATAGTCTAAGTGTTATTCAGTGTAAGTGAGTAAATACATCTTCTTCTTACACTGACTCTAGAAAGCAAATAAGGGCCTGATTACTAAAAGTACTTCATTAACTAAGGATTACAAATTTATACCAGTCTATTACAAAACATGAAGCAAAAAAGTACTTAATCTATAGAGTATCCTAATGCTTCCAGCTTGACCTTCTTTGACTTAAGCTTTTCTTTATCAGGGTGTTCATCAATCATTTTATTCAGCCTCACATAAAACTTTTGGTTTTCTGGTGTCCTGATATTTCCAGCCATAACCATGTAGCACAACAAAGAATCAACATCCACCTTATGAATATTACTAATCCTTTGGATGGCCTGATCACCAAAGGAATTTATAAAGAAGATCCCATGTTCAAGATATCTAATCACTTTGTTGTTGACAAACTGAACTCCTTCAGGAAGACTTCTGTTAAATTCAAGCCTAGGGATGTGAACCTTATGTTCCAATTCTTAAACCTTTCTCTTTCTGCCTAAGGATAGGGAAAGAACTTGTTCACAGGAAGGAAGAGTTGGGTTGATTCCAAGTTCACTAGGAATCACCTTTAGTCTGTCATACTTCTTGCTTAAGGATGTCATCAGGTCTTCTACCACCTTGTTCTTCTTTCTTGGAATGATAGCTCCCAATTCATCCCACTCAGTTACACCAAAATCTCCAAATTTGAAAGGTTCGTGGACATGATAGTTCCTTTTATCATTGTTCTTGCGAATAGTGATTGCAACTGGTTTTGTGTTTAGATGAATGTGGATATTAGTGATTATCTCAGGCTTGAGTTTACTATTGGTAGTCCATCTATACTGATTAATCCTTTTCTTTCTGAGCTCTTTTGCCTTCTTGAGCTTTTCCAAGCATTCTCTGTTGAGGACCTTAATCTCAGCATCTTGTTTCTTTAGGAACTCTTGACCAGCTTTTGAGCTTTGAAGAGATTTTGGATCTACTCCAGCTTTAGTGGCCACTTCAGTTACCACCTTAATCAACTCAAGCTTGCTAAGCCTTGCTTCTCTAGCACACTGTTCTAACTTTTATTCCTTTTCTAAATGAGCCTGAATTTTCTCATTGGTGAGATGATACAACACTCCATTAATTTCATAAGGGATTAGCACTGGGACATCAGGATCTGACTAACTTTAGTTGATGCTTTCACTAGCTTTCGTAGTGATTCATCAGTGTCTCTAGCTATACCCTTCTTTTTTAGGCTTTGGAGCTGTATGTGGACTTTTAAGTTATTGTGGAACTTAAACTTCAACAATTTGATTTGTGGGTTGAGGCTTTGATGAATATCCAATTATTTTAACTTCGGGAAATGTGACTGTAGGCTTGGTAATTATTATTATAATTGGTTCAGTGTCTTGTACATGCTCATTTTCAATATCAGTAACCGTATACTCCTTTAGTTCAGTGATAATTGACATTATCTCCCTCTCACTGTAAGTTGGAGGCTTTTGCCAAAGAACAACTTATTTTTTAGAACCACTCAATAGTTACATTGGCTTTAGGCTGTGTGACTGTTAGAATGGATGCACTACTTAAGGGGGTGAAGAAGAAAATCCCTTAAAAGAATGGAACATCTCAGTCACCATCCCCTTGATGGAAGAAATATCAGCGTGCATTATGACATGAGTGTTCTCAATAGTTGTGATTCTTGCTTGGAGACTTGGGAAATTAATTTCCTTCAAATTGCTAGCAATCTCAATAGGCATGTTAGAATTTTGGATGTATCCTTCAGCAACTTTGAGTAGTCTCTGATTGAACTCAAGATCCTCTTTTAACGAATTCAAGATACTTTCACACTAAGAACTGAGAGTGTTGAGTAAAGTCTGAAAGGCATTCAGTTGAGTGATGATCTCTGGAAAGTTTGCATTCCTTAGAAGCTTTGTAAGATCAGTGATGTTACCAGAGGTGGTGTTGTTAGTGTCTGTCATTTTGTGCATTGAAGCTTTCATTGCTGAGTCAGCTTCCAAGGTTTTAGAGACTCTATTCAAAGCCTTGAAACGAGTTATTCGTTCTTTAATCTTAGCTTTATTTATCTGATCAACAGTTTCCATAACACTATTAATGGCAATGTCATAGTTGTTCCTATTGTTGTCAGCCTCTGTAGCAAATCCTTCTACTACAACCTTGAGATCAGCATAAGAGGCTGCAGCTTCTTCATGTTTTCCCCAGTTATCTTTAGAGAGCTGAGTATATAAGAATTAGCAGAAGTTCTAAAGGTTCTTGGTCAGGACTCTCTCAGTAGTAGGAACAAAGTTATCAAATGCCTTGAAATATAAAGATCCTGTAGAAGACTTAGAATCATAGTGTTGTTGTGAAGGTTCAGGCTCAGGCTGTGTTTTTATGACTCTTCTTTTCTTTGACTTCTTAGGTTACTTTGGTGCCTCAGGGGAGGGCTCTTTTGAAGTTTTAAGAATAGGTTGTTTAATAGGTTGTTCCTCTCTTTTAAGGGATGGTTCTTTAGTTAAGTAAGGAGGCTGGGTTTCTTCATTAGCAAACTGTAGGAACCCGTCATCCATCTCTTCTCCAACCTTGAATATTTTGTCATCACTGTCATCCTTAAGTTCATCCTCAGAACCTAATAGAGCTTGAGGATCACCAAAACTTGTAAGTAGCAAAGAGTTTGTATTCAGATCCACTTCAAAAGAAGTCTCGCCTTTGTTTTGGTCAGCACCTAACATCTCAAATCCATTGGATTGGGTTTTATCCACTTGGTCCTTAATGCCAACCCTTTATTGATCAATAACCAAGGTTGAAGTGTGATCCCTATCAGTGAGTTGTTTGTTTCTCTCTGAGTCTTTGGGGATGATGTTTGTCCCCTCAAGTAAAAGCTTTTATTTGTGAGTACCTTCATCAGGGTGAGTGGCAAGCAATCGCATAAGAGTGGGTTGTATGTTTCCCTCTGTATCTTGGGGGGTTAGTGGTTTTTGCCTCTGATAAAGGTGAAGATTTACAAGTGTCCTCATTAGCAGTGAAAGGCAATCCCTTAACATAGGGTTGTGCATTTCCCTCTGTATCTTAGGGATCAGTAGTTTGGCATGTGGACACTGACTGTGATGTATCAATGGCCTCTATTGGCACTTTCACTTTGGTCAGTTTGATTCTGGTCTGAACAAGGGAGGTCTTTATAGTCTTGTACTTTTTCCCTTTCTGAGGGGGTACTCTAGAAGCATCAATGCCCTGTAACTTAAGTTTGGGTTGAGTCACAGTCTGAGACTATTTATTCTTCCCTGTGGTTTCAGATACAAGAAGTGGAGACACTAATCTTTCATGATTGATTACTTTAATCATAAAGGTCGTTTATTAAATTTGGGGGACTAAGGATGGGTTCTTAGAAAAATTTGATTGACTCAAGTCAGAAGGAAGATTCCCAAATTTTTGGTCCTAAGGATAGTCGGAACCCAGTAACCTTTCTAGGGCGCATGAGACAAATCTAGGATAGGAAACATATCTTTGCCTAGACTTAGCCATGAGTCTGGTTACAAGATCACTAAATATGATCTCTCCAATGTCAATCTTAGTCCCTGTGAGGAGACTGAAGACTATCAACTATTGAATTTAATTCAATTATTCAGTGGATGAGTGATTCCCGCTATGAACCTGAATAACAAAAGTTAACAGAATCCTCCAAGCCACATGAATTTAGTATTGGGGTCTTTTTTACCAATGCCTCATTTGTTGTAAGTTTTGCAAGTTTAGCTTTTACAACCTAAGTAGAGTGATGTTCAACATACAAACCATTATTATAATCAAGTCTTGTGGTTTCACTAAAGGTTTTATAGTCTAAGGTCAGTGGCTTTTATCCATTCTTCACAGTAAACTTGATTATGAACTCTTTAAGAGGACGAGACTTAGAGTCATCAATCGATGGGTTGGTGCCTTCAACCACAACAGTACAACCATAATTCCCTCATGTGGTTCTGGTATAACACTAATGGTGTTTTCATAAAAGCCTCAGCCAAAAAGCAATTTTCAAGAATTTATAAATATATTTATAGGCTGGGACACTTTGTGGGTAACTAAAATTTCCCACAAAGTTGTTACTTAAAAATAGGACAGATTCAACAAACAAATCATTACAGTGTGGGGGCATATTTGATTTCTTTGGTCGTTGCCATTTGAAGGTTTTTATAAAAATGACAATGGCAATGTATCAAAACCAGATAGTCACAAGGTTGAATCCAACCAAGATTGTTGGCGTGAGTTTTGATATGTTATCAAGATGTATAATCACTAAGTTTGATAACTCGGATCGCTGGTGCGTACATGAACAAAAAATAGCTTGATATGAAGGATGTTTACCATAGAAAAGAATAACACACACAACTTGTTTGAGAGAGAAATTTTGTAGAGTTTCTTTGCTTTGATAAATTTTGTGTGTGTGTCTTTGTTTTTGTAGTTAGTTTATAGGTGAGGTTTGTAAAAAGGATTTTATCAAAAGTTATTTTGAAAATAGTTTTTGAAAGCATTTGAGATCCGCATTAAATGCCACCACCCACAACTATCACTATCTCGTCTTTTACGGCAACTATATAGCCATTATTGTGTCATGTACTTTTTGTAGGCCTGGCGTGGGGATAACGAAATGGGTGGGAAGTGAAAATACGTTTTGGGATAGGATATTGTTTGTGACAGTGAGCATTAAATGCTTAGTGGGATATTTGAGTGTAAATAGGAGAAGTGGGACCCATGATTGTTGGATGATAGTTAGATAAGGAATTTGTATTCCTTATTTAATATGTTCAATCACCAACCTAAGACATTAAGTAACTAAGGACTTAGAGCATTTAGTTACTTTATTTAATGTGTTCATCATTGTCATGTGAGTCATATTTGTTACCAGTGAGAGAGTTTTATGGAGAGGTGACTGTTTACACCACGATGAACATGATTAATCAGGGAGACTGATTAATCAATGTTGAGCATGCTTAATTCTGCTTTGAGTCTTGTGAAAGTAGGTTCATCTAGGGGTTTTGTCACTACAAGAATCTGATGAAATACCCACAAAAAGTACCCACACTCATCCTTTTGAGGGCATTTAACCACCTAATTGCCTCCTGTTACCTACGATTAGTGACTTTTAAATTTGATTTTATTTTCCCTCGAATCTCCATGGATTTACCCACACAAATAGCTACATAAATATAATTGGTGTGCAATATGTGGGTAAATAATTTGCGTGAAAATATTTCTCACGGATTACCCACATCATGAGTTATCATGGGTATATATGTGGGTAATACTTTTCCACTAAATTTTTCCCCAGGCATTACCCATAAAAAATTTATCATGGGTAAATGTGTCGAAAATGTTATGGGTAAGTTTTTTACCACGGATTACAAGCATCCAATTTGGTCATGGGTAAATTTTCATGGGTGGTCTATGGGTAAACATGTACCCACATATTTACCCACGTCTTTTTACATAAGTATTTTTTTGTTAGTAATTTTTGTGATTAGTTTGGGGGTAAATACATACCTAAAATTATACCTACCTCTTTATTTTAGTGTGTACTTGTGGAGAATTTCAAGTGTATACATTATTATGGGTGATTTACTATAACAGTTTTTGAGTAAATATATACCTGCATATAGAGAACACATTTTGTATACATTATCATTCATCTGGGTTACCTGAATAACTGGTTTCGAGTTAAGGTGTGATCAATTAACCGAATGCCAAATAATCATTGTAAATCCATTTACTTTAATAATTGCATGATGCAAAAGTCTAGAAGATCGGTGGGTAACAAACAGACAGAATTTCTTGCTCATATGCATCGCTAAGAAAATGATGTTGTTTATATTCATTTTATTCTCGTTCTTACACCACTAACAAACACTAACGAATGGGCATAGATGCGCATAAGAACAAACAAAATACATTCAAACTTTATCTAACATATTTATATATTAGATCTTCATTTGTCTAAGTATGATTACTTTACTAAAGAAATATAATGAAAATACTCGACATTCAAAACATAAAAATATGTGATTGAACATGAACAACATGTTGGGATTTAACAACTAGTAAACTATGTTTACTACGAGTACGCATCGGATGGATCTAGTTTGATATCAAAGATTAACACACAAATAAGGTAAGAAAAACTAACCGTTATGCTTAATGACAAAAGTCAATAAACGAGAATCTTGATCTTGAATCTTAGTGATTAAGTTACCACCTCTACGGTTGCTCACACAACACGTCAAACATATACGCCAAGATGCTAGTCTTTACTTCACGTCTCAAACACCAAGTGTTATACCTCTTGTTTCTTGAATCAAAAATCACAAACAAACCCTTGTTATTCTTGTACTCAAAATCAGCAAACCCTAATTAGGGTTTTGTCAATTTTGGTTAAACCGAAAATCAAGAAACCAAAACCCTAGTGGTTTCAAATCTTTGTCACGCTCGGAGAACAAGTTAACCAAAAATCCTTGACTAGCTTAAGCTTATAATCGAGCTTGTGCTAATTTAAATCGCACCAAAAACCTTATGAAGGTTTTACTAAAAATCAAAGCAAGGAAAGAAAAGAAATCAAAAATCCCTTTTAGGGTTTAAGTCAATTTATTTTGGGAGAGAGGAGTGAACCAAAAATCTATTTAGGTTTTTAGGGTTTTGATCGTATGAATTGTGAGCTACGATATGGGTGTTTATATAGGCACTCAATCCTATTCCTTGGTTAACAAGGAAACACAACTCCTTCCTTTTCCTCCCCTCCTAAACCGACCCAAACACCCCTCACAAATCCCTTATGGGTTGGCTAAACATTAGACACCCACAAGGTTTGTGTTTTGTCGATTTAGTCCCTTTGATTTACTTTTAAATATCCGTTAAATTAGTTATAAACTAATAATGGAAACTAACAAACATTTAAATATATTTCGTAAAATATATTTATAATAAACGTACTCTTCATGTCTTAACGTGTGTGCCCCCAATAGGCTCACGTACTTCTAGTTGCATAACATGCGAATCCAACTATCATATTCCAACAACTCTCACTTGGGAGTTGGAGTAGCAGACTCCATTTATACTAACAACAGAAACGTCTAGCAACACTCACATTTGTTTTTAAAACTAGAAATACCTGAGATGAAGTTTCAAGAACACTCTCAGTTTAATGGTTATGTATTTCTTGCTATCATCATCCCTTTGTTACAGATACCGTTAAACCATGGATATAGATCCTAACTCATTCCATATAGTTTAACCATTTAGATTCTCGTTATCGAAGTTAAATCAGATATACCAAATGTAATTAAGAATCATCTTAAATTACCCTTTGGGTACGACCATACAATTATATGATTAATTTTGGAGAGGGCCCATGGTATCATACTACACATATCAAGTGGAGGAACAAATTCTTTAATGACTACATGTGTTGTGGATGTTGCTTCACATCACTTCTAAGAATAGCCTTTATAACTACCATTTTTAGGTTAGAGTTTGACTTATAATCAAAAAGTGATATCCACACATGCAAAACTTGTTTGCGTCTTAAGTATAAGGATGACTTATTTAACCATTTTCGTATCTTACTCATGACAAGGATCTAAAAGTAAATATTCAAAGGTGGGGCGTCCAATATGCATCCCTTGTGAATAACATATGAGTTTGGCGAGAACCATCCATGTATTCAAATAATACAACCAACACTCATATTTGTCTTAATGTAACAATATTCCTATATTGTTAACCGACAATGGACATATTTAGAATGATAAAATCATTCAAGGATTAAACATGCAAATATAGGACAACAATTATTATATGTATGAAAACAAATACCACGTATCTTTATTCATCGGAAAGTAAAAATTGTCTTACAATCCTAATTACCCAAATACTAATAAAAACACAGATTTATATGAAACAACTAGCTGGAAGCATTCCTATAGTCTTAGTATGTTATGAATGCTTAGCAAAAGGCAAGGCATTAGTAAAAGGATCAACTAAGTTATCATATGTGTGAACTTTTTCTATCTTGATATCGCCAAATTCTATAACTTTACGAAGGTAGTGAACTTTGGCACGATAATGTCTATCACCTTTAGTGATTCCTGATTCATTAGCTGTAGTAATGGCTCCAGTATTATCACGATACATCTTTACGGGTTCTTCAATTATAGGAACAACGCTCAGCCCAGAAATGAATTTCCTAACCCAAACCGCCTCCTTAAAAGCGTCTGAAGCAGCTATATACTCAGCTCTTGCAGATGAAGTTGCGAAGATTCTTTGCTTTGTACTCTTCCAGCCAATAGCACCTCTATTTAAAACGAATACATATCTAGTTTGAGACTTGAGGTCATCAGCATCAGTCAGATATCCAGCATTAGTGTGGCAAGAAACCCTGAGCTCTCATTTTATATCACCACCGTAAACTAGAAACATATCTTTAGTATTGCGAAGATACTTTAGAATTTTCTTAACAGCAGTCCAGTAAAGTTTACCTGGATTCTATTGAAATCGACTTGTTATGTTTAGAGTGAACGTAACATCAGGGCGAGTGCATCTCACAACATACATAATAGATCCCACAGCCGAAGCATATGGTATATTTTGCATGCGCTTCACCTCAGCGGGTATTGAAGCACCTTGTGTTTTACTTAATTTGAGTTTTTCTTGCATGGGGATGCTTCCACGTTTGGAATTCTCCATGTAAAATCTTTTCAAGATTTTCTCAATATAAGCACTTTGACATAAACTAATTAACTGTATTGATCTATCTCTGTAAATCTTAATTCCAAGAATATATGCAGCTTCCTATAGATCTTTCATAGCGAAACACTTTCCAAGGTAGGCTTTTACACCTTGTAACATTGGAATGTGATTTCCCATGATTAATATGTCATTGACATATAAGATTAGGAAAGTGACATCACTCCCACTAGATTTTATATATATACATGGCTCATCACGATTTTTAGTGAAACCAAATTTCTTAATTTCATCATCAAATCATTTATTCCATTGCCTTGATGCTTGCTTAAGTCCATAAATGGAACGCTTTAGCTTGCATACTCGGTTCGGATATTTTGGATTTACAAAACCTTCAAGTTGCACCATATAGACCTCTTCAGAGAGATGTCCATTGAGGAAGGCAGTTTTGACATCCATTTGTCAAATCTCATAGTCATAAAACGCAGCTATAGCTATAAGAATCCTAATAGCTCTAATGTCTGCAACAGGAGAGAAGGTTTCTTCATAATCAACCTCGTGGGTTTGAGTGAAGCCCTTTGCTACTAGACGTGCTTTATAGGTGTGTACAGCACCATACATGTCAGTCTTCTTTTTGAAGAGCCATTTGCTACCAACAATTTTACCGTTAGGAGCAAGATCAACTAAGTCCCAGACTTGGTTATCTTTCATGGATTGCATTTCCACATTCATAGCATCTTGCCATTTATTAGATTCAGGATTCAACAATGCAGCTTTGTAGTTAGCGAGTTCATCATGATCCCCCAACTCATGCTCCTCAGCATCGATGTACAAGCACATGCGATCTGGGGCATGTCGTGTCCTTGTGGACCTACGAATGGGATTTGACATCACTTTTCTGACTGCGATATCATAGTTTCTTGATCATCCTCATCATGATGTAAGCTAGTGTTTTCATAAGGATGCGTATCTTCTTCTTTAATTATTTCAAGATCTTATAAACTCCTACTTGCTTCTTGAGTTATAAGATTATTCTCAAGGAATTCAGCATTTCGAGCAACAAGTATTTTGTTCTCAAGTGATTAGTAGAAAGAATAACCTATTATTTCCTTTGGGTATCCTATGAAGATACACTAATAGATCTTGTTTCTCAAGCACCAAGTGTTACTTCACGTCTCAAACACCAAGTGTTACTTCACGTCTCAAACACTAAGTGTTTCCTTTAGGTATTCTCAAGGAAGATACACTAATAGTCTTTACTTCACGTCTTAAACACCAAGTGTTATACCTCTTGTTTCTTGAATCGAAAATCACAAACAAACCCATGTTATTCTTGTACCGAAAATCAGCAAACCCTAATTAGAATTTTGTCAAATTTGGTTGAACCGAAAATCAAGAAATCAAAACCCTTGTGGTTTCAAATCGTTGTCACGCCCGAAGAACAAGTAAGCCAAAAACCCTTGACTAGCTTAAGCTTATAATCGAGCTCGTGGGAATTCAAATCGCACCAAAAACCTTATGAAGGTTTTACAGAAAATCAAAGCAAGGAAAGAAAAGAAATCAAAAAACCCTTTTAGGGTTTAAGTCGATTTGTTTTAGGAGAGAGGAGTGAACCAAAAACTATTTAGGTTTTTAGGGTTTTGATCGTATGAATTGTGAGCTAGGATATGGGTGTTTATATAGGCACTCAATCCTATTCCTTGGTGAACAAGGAACCACAATTCCTTCATTTTCCTCTTCTCCTAAACCGACCCAAACACCTCTCACAAAACCTTATGGGTCGGCTAAACATTAGACACCCACAAGGTTTGTGTTTTGTCGATTTAGTCCTTTAGTTTACTTTTAAATATCCGTTAAATTAGTTATAAACTAATAATCGAAATTAAAAACATTTAAATATAGTTCGTAAAGTATATTTATAATAAACGTACTCTTCGTGTCTTAACGTGTGTGCCCCCAATAGGCTCACGTACTTCTAGTTGCATAACATGCGAATCTAACTACCATATTCCAACACAACATTAACGATACTTATGTTTATGTTCATTTATTTAACTTAACGAATGGTCTCACTGACTACATTTAAACCTAATATAACCTAAGTAAAATTTAATCGTTAAGTAGATATGAAAACACAAAATAAGATGTTCAAGTATAAGGTTTTACAATAATTCACTTGACTATGTTCTTTATTTCTTGATAACATCAAATATTTAATATTTTTTCATATCAAATTCCCACGTTTATTGCATTGCTTTATATCGTTTTGGTACTTAATTCGTTAATATTTTGTATTTTAGGTAATTTTGGCAATGGAACGGAAAAGATGCAGAAAAACGGCTTTTAATATCAAAATCCGCATTATTCATGAGTTATGGCGTAACTGACACCAGGGATTAAGCCGTAACTTATTATTGCATATAGAATTGTGCTGACGAAGAAGTTACGTTGTAACGTCAACAAGAGTTACGCTGTAATTAATAATTTACTATGAAGATTTGGAAGATCACTTAATTAATACGAAGATTCGGTGCTGACGAGGCATTACGGCGTAACGTCCCTCTGAGTTACACCGTAATCTTTTATTATGGAAATTATTTGGTTGTTGACTAAGGGTTACGGCGTAACATATGATTTAATTACGCCGTAACTAAAATATCTTTTAAAGAAGGAATGTCGCGTCAAGAATGTTACGGCGTAACCAAATACTAGGTTACGTCGTAAAATATGAGCTGTCACAGGGACTTATTTGGACAAATTATTACAATGTTTCACTTTTGACCCCAAACTCTAGGGTGGTGTAGTCGTGAATTCATTCGTGAATTCTAATTCATTCCATACAGTGGTGGTGTAGTCGACGAAGAAGAAAAGGAGAAAAAGGGTGAGCAGCTTGGCTGCTTGCTTAGGTGTAGGGCAAACCCTTCGGGGTTTGCCATGGCGTTCGACTAGGGGATCGAGAGCATTAATTTCGCACAACTTGTAATTATACTTTAACTTTTTGTGGTCAATTTAATTATATTATTTTGGCTTATTGGATCCATCCATATAATTGTTGATGTTATTTTTATTACTCCCTCCGTCCCATATTAAGTGTCCATTTTTGACTTTTAAAAGTCTTTTTTCTTCAACTTTGACCTTAATTATTTCTTCTTATGTTATATGATACTCAATGCAAAATATATGAATGGATAGAGTTTCGAATGTATTTTTCATTGGTATAATTTTCAGTAAGCATTATATAACATAAAGAAAAATATTTACGGTCAAAGTTTATGGAAAAAGAATTCAAATAGTCAAAAATGGACACTTAATATGGGACGGAGGGAGTAGTTATGTTTAATTATTTGTTCTTGGCATTTAATTATTTTAATTATCTATTGGTTATTATGTTATGATCTCGTTGTTTTATCATTTACTTTATTAATTTATATAGTGCGCTTTGAAATCCTTGGACTCCCTGTTAGGTTTTGATATAAGGTTGAGCGCGTACTAAAAGTGTGTATAAGGTGAATCCCAAACCTTATGCGCGCGATTGATTGCAATAGAGTGACCAACACTCTTAATTGTTCGACCAATAAGGAATAACCCTTAGCATTAATTCCTGGTTAGGAGAACGAGCTAATAAGGAGACCTTCTGTTAGAATAAGCGTATCTTATATGTTAAATTAAATCTTAATAACTGTATACTGAGAATAGGTTAATTCTCCCTGCGAGTCCATTCCACTCAGTAGACATAGGTTAGGTTTCAACTACCAAATTGGACCTATGAGTTTTCGTCCACATTTAAGATTACGACAAGAATTGCAACTAGGGATCTTTGTAATTAATTGCGTTCTTCTTTCTAGTTGTTCACACTATTCCAATCCCTTTTGAACAGCTAGGTTACTCACAAATTAGTCAGCAATAATTTAAAAATCACCATGTTTTCTTTCATTTTTTGGGGGGTTTATTAAGGTAGAAATTAGAATAAATAAAAATCAGTTAGACAATTAAAGACAAACCGTTCTTTGGGTCGACACCCGTACTTACCAATCACTACACTATACACGATAGGGTACACTACTCTTTAGTGCGTAGGAATAATCATGGTAGTTAGGGTTTTATAAATGTAAAACCTGACATAGTTTTTATTTAAAAGAAATTACTCATCAAGTTTTTGGCGCCGCTGTCGGGGAACGGTTTTTGTTGTTTTTGATTGATATGTGTGTGTTTGTTTGTGCTTGTATGTGTGCATGAACCTTCTGTTCTTCTCCCTTTTCTGAGTGTTTGCATGATTGATTGACTGTTGTTACGGCGTGACCAGTCATTTGGTTACGGCGTAACGTGTGTGAAATATAAAAAAATCCGTTTCAGACTTGGATATGGTGTGGCATGGCAGTGCTTGTTACGACGTATTTGGGTCTGAAATACCAAAAATAGTTTGGGCATTGCTTGAACCTTAAAATTATATTCCCGAGTCAAGTAATTGCCATTAATGTATGCTCCTCTGTTTACTTATTTTATTTACACATTTAATGCATATGTTTGTTAGTGTGTAGGATGAGCAATTATTTATTGGTTGAGGAGATGACATGAAGATTGGACATGTGTAGAGATGTCCAAGTGGCCTGGGATGGAAGCTAGATTCAAACTTAACGACTCTTTAAATAAACAAAAGTCCTATCCTTTTAATTTTTTTCTGCATTTAGTTAGTTTTGTATATTTCTTACTTAGTTTTACAGGGTCTAACAGCAAAGGGGCAGAATTCAAAGTCACCTTTCCTCGTGATTGTGTGGTAAGATTGCTGCCAATGACAGCAATTACGGCGTAACAATCTTGATTACGCCGTAATCATTGAAGTTGCGGTGTAATCCTTCCCATGGTTACGGCGTAACTGAACTTAATCAAAAAATTTAAAATGGTCATCCACATGATTACGGCGTAACCTAATCCTTGGTTATGCCGTAATCCCTTCCTGCAAATCAATAAATCATTTGAAATTTTACAAAACCATGTATATTGGTAAATGAACTTTGTGGGTATTTTCTCTGAAAACCCTCACGAGACTTCACTTGTCCACTTGGGCCACCAAGTGGTTTAAAAGGCTTATTGCATACGCTAAATGCAACCGTGATTCCTATGAAAGTGAGTTAGGTTTATTTGTATAGTTTTTTATATTTTGTGCTATTATGCTTTATGTCCAGGTTTATGCTTTTGGTATTAGCCTTTCTTACAGTCATACAAGGAATGCATAGGACGAGGTGTTAGGATACCAATCGAGCTGCAAGTAAGCATCCCGAACCGTCCTAGTTGAATGCCATTCTGGATGATGAAGAAGGTGCTTATGATGGTGGATGTTGCTCAAAGAAGAAGACTTGGAGCATTGCTTAGAGCATGATGTCTCTTCATATCACCGAGCAAATCCATGGAGTAATCCGTTCCATTTCTAACCCTTCCTTTTTAAATTTTATATGATTATGTTTGACTCAAGTGGGGGGGAAGGGATTAGAAATAAATACCCATTTGATTATACTTGCCTTTATTTTTCTACTTTATTTTGAAAAATGTTTCATTAATAAAATTTTGACATATTTTTCATTACTTAACTAGTTAATACTATACTGAGCACACCTACCTTATAATTCAATTGTGTGAGGATAAGCCTTTTCGTTTTCTCCTTATCCATAAATTCATTAAAAATGAGTGTGCCGGTGGCTGGCTTTAGAACTTGGCCTGATATATCTTTTCGAGACCACAATAATGAGCATTGCACATGGAGTAATCGGTGTAGCTGTGATAAAAGGCAAATTTACGATTAACCCCAAATAGCCCATCCATGTTATGTTTGTGTATATTGACTTTTCACACTGATTAGTCAACCCCCCTTTTAAACCCCTTGTTGCACTCATCTTTAGTGTAAGATACCCCTAGTACAACCTGCTGAGCCTTTCCTTTCATTTTGTAACCCAATATATGTTGTTTTGTTACACCTATCGCCTTAGCCTACCCTGTAGTTTCTTAGTTCATGATCGGAGAGTTACTGGTTAATTTTGGGTTTCACTGGTGGAAATTACGAGTTAAGATAGAGGGTATTTGAAGAAAAGACAGGCTTTGAAGACAGTTGATCTCAAGTGGGGGGACGCTCATGTATATATGTGTCTGTAGTATGATTTATTGTATCCTTGTCTTGCATAAAAAAAACATGCAAGCAAGTGTTTATTAGTCAGCTTATATGTCGTATAGTGGTAGTATTTCCGCCTTGTCCAGCTGGCGATGATTCCGTCTTTATTAACGGGTAGTTCATATAAACCCGTACATTTCTATATCTCCTTTCTATTATAAGTCTATTTGTACAATGAGGGCATTGTACAACTCAAGTGGGGGGGGGGGGGAAGGGAGATAAAAATGAGGTATCTGGTGAGATTATGTGCTATTTTGGCCCAAATTTTCAATTTTTTTAGCACATAATCATTGATGAGGAAGGCCAAGTTAATGCAGTAAACTATATTTCATACGCATTAACTCGTGTATTATGAAGACCCCTTGACTTTTGACCCTTGTTTTTACCTTATGGGATTTGAATGCGACCAGTGACGGGGAGATTATGGACTTAGGAAACTATTGGTTTTGAGTTTTTATTTAACAACAATTAAATGTGCATCCCATGTCTTTATCCCACCCTAAATCATTCTCCATCCTAACCGTTAGTTTTGCTTGAATGAGGGAGTGAGCAATCATACATGTCTCATCCGTCGTTACGGATGTGTATGTGTCATTTTGTCGCCCTTATTGGTGTAACGCTTTTTGTGAAAGATTGTTTAAATGGTCAAAACCTTGTAAGCCTTTGTGTTGTGTCAACCCATTTTCCTTTTTGAATAGTTGCATCTAGACTATAGTGGTGAAGCTTAGTATCCTGGCC
>BQNB010014441.1:33830-75123 GCA_026074375.1 Tanacetum coccineum
TCTCTCTAAACTATTCTCTCTCTCTAACTTTCTCTCTCTAGATCTCTTTAGATCTATACATGTTTGTGTGATTTTAGGGAACCTACACAAAAGTTTTATAAAAATAAGCACTAGAATATAAGCTACACTAATGTACTAATTTTTTAGATTTTCTTAACTTATATAATCAAAACAACATAAAAGCTAAAAAAAGATTATGAAATGTTATAAACTAAATGCAATAAGCTATTTAAAAAACAGATTAAGCATAATTTTAACATCAATAGGCAAGCAATAAGCACAGAATAAGCAGTAATAAGCAAAACAAGAATTAAACTTAAAAAGGAGAAAAGGAGAAGAACCTTGCCCTTTGCTCAAAACAAGGCCTTAAATGCTCAAAAGAGCTATTCTACAAGCTCTAGCTTATCAGAGATAAGCTGGTATTGTCGATAAGCCCATCCCTTTTTGGTTTATCATCCAATTAAAGCTAAGGTAATTTATGAGTAAGATTTGAAGTGAATACTAATTCAGTTAAGCTTTTAAGGCTTAACCGAATGATATCTAGCTTATGAAGTAGTAGAGAGCTTATAAAGCTTATTTAGTTGATTTTAAACTTATTTAAACCGTAATTACAATAAGAAAAAACATGAATTAAACACGAATTAAATCAACACTAAAATTTTATTGATTAACCAAAGAGAATACAAGCTTTTAAGAGTAAATTACATTAAAATAAAGACAATAAGCTACAAGTTACTACAATAAGCTAAATTACTACTAAGCTTAAGCTAAAACTACACACTTTTCTGTGTGATCAAGGCCTCTATTTATAGAGGGTAGAGGAACCTTCTAGGCTAAGGAGGAGCGTCCTAATATTTTAATCCAAGCCCTTGATTCTTGACCAATACGCACGCAACCATTTAGAGCCCTTGGATCTAGTACACGTCCCATCCACCAATCACAACTTGTAAGATTGCCAGCGTGTCATACTGAGTGTCAGAGGGTATCAGGGATAAGGCTTCTAGAAGTACTTGTGTGTATAATTAGAGATTAGGTGCGTGGATTTACCCTGGTGAAATGGGAGGGAAATTAAGGGAGATAAATAGTGAAATTTAACCCCCATTGTATAACTTTGACCCGGGTTGGGAGTGTTGACTTGGGCTAGGATTTTGTTGGGCCTGGATTAGGTTTATGGATTGTTATAAAGGCTATTAATAAAAGGCTTATATTTTGTATAGATACCATATTAATGGGCTGACTCGGCCTAATAAAATAGGTACGGGTTAGCCCATTAAGGATGTATACGCCTTCAGCTTCGATTTCTTGCACTCTTCCAATCTCGTGCTTAGGTTTTGTCCATTTTGCTATTATTTTTGTCCTTTTCTGAATATCCGATACTTGCACAGTACACGGAGCAAAACAAGCACATATATGGCATTTTAAGTCTGTTAGTGGTCATTTAGGCTTGTTTTATTAGGTAAAAGGTATGTGTAATTAAGCACATACCAAAAAGTATGTAAAGTATGAGATGATTAGGAAGTTGACCGTTACAAGAACGCAAACCCAGGTTGTTGTTTTTGATCTATGATGAAGACTTGTGTAAATAGTTGTGTCTTTTTCATGGTAATGGTCGGGAAAAAGTGTCTAGCAACTTGTATCTTGGACCTAGTCTATTTGTTTTGTAATTTTTATTTAACAATAATTTATTTCCCTTTCCTAATCATTAACCATGGGTTTTACGCGAATGAGGTTGTGATCGAGCATGCATGTCTATTCTGTCGTTACGGCCATGTATGCATGTCTCAGTTTCCTTGTCGGTTTATTACTATTGGTGAAAGTTAGAAGATCCCTACCCTATATCATTCTTCATCCTAACCCTTGGTTAAACTCAAATGAGGATGTGATCGAACACACATGTCTATTCCGTCATTACGGCCATGTATGTGTGCTTCAGCTGCCTTGTTGGTGTGGTACTTTTGGTGAAAGTTTGTAGAATGATCAACCCTAACCTGTATAAATAAAAACCAGCCCATTATTCTTTTATTAACTTGTTACTCATTAGCTATAAGTGTAGAGAAGTGTATCCTTGCCAAGCCTATGATAGAAAACCTTCGTCAATGTACCCTGAGGCAATTTGAGCGAATTATGTACATGTTACCATAAACACAGTACCCACAACCATTGATTTATTACCAGTGATTATGAGTGTTTTCATCTACTTATTTTCGGAGATTTGTTTGTTTATGTACTTTTAATTGATCAAATAAAAGCTTAAAAACCGGAAAAATCTTAGCGGATACATTTTCATACAACTTCTAAAGGCAGGTATTAAGGACAAGTAAGATTCAAGTGGGAGGATATTTGATAACGTCACTTTTATAGCATCATTTATCTCATGTAATTAAGCCATTTTATATAATTATTGCAAAGAATTGTTACTTAATCGTTTGTATTTGGGAATTGCAGTAATTAATGGAGTCCTTGGTAAAAAGTTAACATAAAGAGCACGACATTCAGGTAGCATAAAATGCGAAGAAGTATGAAGAAAAGACTTAATTCTAACAATCCAATACCCGTATCCAACAAGACGATACGGGTTATCTGTGCCATGCACTATCACTAAAGACCCACGAAGGAAACAAATTCCAATAACGATCCGTATCCTGAGTAATCCAAAATACGTCCATAGATCCAAGTATATGGGAATGTTAAAGATTCTGGAAGATATCAAACGTGGTCCTTACTCCAAGAAATCCCTAATACGCCATATCGAAGACTTTTGATACGCCGTATCGACCTTTTTCCAGACCTTATAAATAGAAAACTCAAAAACAAGTTTTAAGTGTGCTAAATCATATTTTCGACTACAGCCTATAAAAACCAATAAAAAGTCTAAATAGTACGATTTTTAGAGGAGAAGAAAGCAGAAGATGTCTTGCAACGAATCAATTACCAATAAACAACTTTTTAATCTCCTATACTCTTGTAATCGTTTCTGTTATCTAAGTTTCATTCGTTAACCAACTATCGTTATGTTTTAACCATTGCTAAATATTACCTCTTACTATTGATTAGTGACGTTATTGATTATGACGTTTGAAGGCTAATACCTTTGGGTATTAGCCTTTATTATGAAGATCTGAATGTTTGGTTTGTTTATATCGATAGCTTAATTTATCGTTGATTGCTTGTTTATGTTTATCAATTTATACTTGTTTACGTGCTTTTGTATGCGACATATCATTCAACTGGATATAGTGATACGGACCAAGTAATCAAGATGCTAGGATAGCTCTCCATATAGTGATTTATACATCTAGACCAATAGGATCACAAATAACGACCTATGTTTGCCCCTTAGATTGTGAGCTTAGTTAGACCAACATGTGACCTTGGGATCAACGAGTACGTTCTCGATTAATTGGTAAAGACTTGGTTAGTAGACTACTAGTGTATGAATTGCCATTAAGCAGTAAGTGGGTAAAGTCTCTATGAGCTAGGGTTTAACACGATCACCATTGCTTTAATCCCTAAGATAGATTATAATCAGAAAATAAGGATGCTTTATGTGGATGCGTTTAATTGTGACATAATTCTACATGTCTAGGTCTTAGGAAGAAGTACCGCCTAAGTATTAAGAATGATATGCCGCCTCGAGGTAAGTAATCATTGCACTAAATAAATAAACTAATGTTCTGATTGGATTAATAATGGTTAATACAGTTTTCTTATATTTGGCTAGATTACTCTTTTCTCTTCTGTTAATTTGCTTGCGTGTGTTTTAGTATCTTAAGTTGATTTTAGTCACCACAAAACCCGTGCTAGTCTCTTAGGCTGAAAACCCCCTTATCTATTATATTTAGGATTAACATAGGTTTAGCATAGGTTTAACATAGAATAGAATTAACTTAGTTTAGATAACCAAATTATTAATAAACTGAAAGATTGTTTCTCGCTCTTAGTGATCGAAACCTTACTTACCACGAAACTACCACCGATCGGGTACACTACCCGTTAAAGTGTTGTTTTTGGTTAAGTCGGCAAAATATAAATTTAAAACTTGAAACCATAAAATTACAACCACATAATGACACATCAAGCACTAAAGTCTATTAAGTCATGGAAAGGCTCGTTTCTCCCTCCAGAATAGCGATGATATGAATTGCCACACCAAAGTTAAGTAAGTCTTGGATGTAAGCAATTTATCCCTCTATGTAGTCTAAATGGTAACATCAAAATCAATTAAGTCCTGGATGTACCTCAAAAAACAAAAGTCAAAACGGTAATACCAAGGTAACAGGTTGAAGCACTAATCATCTCTGCGGACTCACCTCCAGAATATATTATAAAACCCGATCAAGTGAACTTGTTGTGCATCCTTGATGTACACAATTCTCCCTCCACGATGATGACGATCTAAATGAATCATCATACACATGTGTACATCTTATATCAACTAGAACTGCTTACTTAGCTT
This sequence comes from Tanacetum coccineum, assembly GCA_026074375.1. Taxonomy (NCBI): domain Eukaryota; kingdom Viridiplantae; phylum Streptophyta; class Magnoliopsida; order Asterales; family Asteraceae; genus Tanacetum; species Tanacetum coccineum. The sequence continues at coordinate 38,287 of BQNB010014441.1, forward strand.
CATATACCCGTGATTGCATAAGCAATACTTTGTAAGAAGATGTCGGAACGTACTCTCTTTACAAATCTCTCTTGATCAACCCAATCTAAATTGTTAGTGTAAATATTATGATATTTAATCTATACGATCTCTTTATGTTTTTGTGATGACAAACATGTGACTTGTAATACGTAACGTAAAGTGCACAAGTTACTCGTAATCACAAATCATCAATTCAAACATGCATCAACATCTCTTGACATATCAAGTCTGCATCAACACGGACATTTGTCTACACCTAACGTAAGTCACGTAAGGTATGTACAAACAACATTAAACTTGTTGGATGGTCAAAGAAATAAGTTTTTGTCTTAAACTTTACATTTTTATAAATGTAACAAAACAATTTCTCAAAAATTAATTAGACAAACTATTTTTGAATTATAAAGAAATGTTTTATGTGGTAATTATTTCAAAATTCAAATCTGGCAATTTCCCCCCTAAACAGGTCAAATTTTTACTAGATAAATATTTCATCACAAGAAGACAAAAATAGGAGCGTCTGTCTAAGGGACCCCTTAAATCCCTGGCGGCCCCCTAATATATATGGGGGCCGCCACTTTCAGACAGACAAGTTTCCAGCTCTTAGAAATAGTGGGTTACTTCCAACTATTTTTAGAACCTTTTGCACATATTTCTTTCAGTTCTTTCTCTCTCTAGATCTCACTAAATCTCTCTAAAATCTTTGATTATTTAGCTTGTTTAATCTTGTTTAAATGTGATCCAATCTTCTATCCTTTCCTTCTTCCCTCAAGTGCAAGAGAAGAACTTTCGTCATCGTCAAGATACGAAGTTATGTAGTCTAGTTAGTCCATTTGTAACATTTGTTACATATAGATTGAGTCCATGTCTTCCAATGTTTAGTAGTGTGTAGATGTGAATGATGTGAATATTCAGAAGGATTGATTATGTGTTGGTTAGTATTTTAGTCCTCAAAATACATTGGCGAAGTGGTAGATTGGTTCTAGCTAAGATTAGGACTCGACATTTAGCTTAGTGTCAGAAAATAATGTAAGCGATGCGGTTTATGTGTTTAGGCCATAAAATACAAGGTTTGATATGTTGGACCATAAAACATAACGGGTTTGGTTATACCCAAAGAAGAACTCGACATCTATCTTAGTGTCAGAAAATAATGTAAGCGATGCGGTTTATGTGTTTAGGCCATAAAATACAAGGTTTGATATGTTGGGCCATAAAACATAACGGGTTTGGTTATACCCAAAGAAGAACTCGACATCTAGCTTAGTGTCAGAAAATAGTGTAAGCAACGTTATAAGGTTTTCTCCGCCAAAAGGGAGCTTGTTGATTGGTGAAGTAACTCTCGAGTTGGATACTCGAGGAGTGGAGTAGGGCGAAGAGGAGCTTTGTAACCGAACCACTATAAATTACTGTATCCGGTTTGCATTTTCTTTTACCTTTCTCTTTACTTGTTTATTTACATTTACCGCTTTACTTTTACACTTGCATTGTGCTCATGATTGTGTAAATTGTTGTGTATGTTATGTTAGTTATGGTTGTGTAGTTCTTTGTAGTAAATATTGTAAATGTGGTTATATTGTTAGAATATGCGCTAGTTATTGTAAATCTATTATCAACACTTTTCATATTGCATCAAACTTGATTGGTGATTTGATACTAAAGATCTAGTCCTAAAACCCTCTGCTGGAGGTGGTCCCCGTAAATCAGGCGGCCCCCATATATTTATGGGACCGCTAGTAGGAAGTCATGTATTGTCTGATCTAAAGTTTTTAAATGGAAATGTATTCACCCCCACTACGGTTTCCACAATTGGTATCAGAGCTACGTCGCTCTAGTTTTCAAAACAAATTGTTTTTAAAATAGAGTACGATCTATGTATCAAATTACCTATAAAGGAGGATTAAATATGAAAAGTGTTTTGTTGCTTGATTCGTACTAGTTTTGTAATTAAATATACTTCATATACTAGCTTAAAGGAAATTTTTCTCAAAAGAGATTTGAAGTGTCAACACATGTTTGTCTTAGTCGTAAGAGTAGAAATACTATCTAAAACATGTATTTTATGTGATGGAACAACTTTCTAAAGTCATGCTTCCTTCTATTAAGTCACTAAATGATTTTGTTTAAAAAATGTATTTTGGGTCACTGGTGGTGGTCCCCTAAATGTTAGGACAACACCTTAATATATCTGGGAGCCGTCACCTTTATGGGGACGTCTGTTTGTTTCGTCATAATTTGGCAAACTTCAAAAATTCATATAAAATCAACCGTAAGTCTGTAGAAGTCGTGTCACCGCCATTTTAAAGGTAATTGAGTTTACTTTATTTTAAAGTTACTCCCTAGACTTTATTTTAAATTAAATAAGTCAGAAATGCAAAATACTACATAGTGGTCAAAACATTGTGTTTCGTTTTAATGTAAAACTTGTATTTTACCTTTTCTTTCGAGTCAGGCATTTCTAGTCGATGTATGTTTGAAAAATGGTGTAATTATCCTTTCAAAATATTGATCTTGATTAGTTTTTAAAATTGGGAGGAAACCATTTTATTTTCAAATGTAATCAAGCTAAGTATACATCATTGCATCTAATACACAAAAGGATGACGAATATCTTTATGTGTATGATAAATGATTGTTTGTGTTTTCTTAAGTCTTAATGTTGTTAATAGATATTATTAAGTGATCATTACTATATGTAATTGAGCTACCTATATATCTAAATACATGTGCCATGTACGCTATTTGTGTGTTACTAGTTTTCTAGATTATGCCTAATAGGAATCACGCTAGATCTCTTGCGTTAAGTTGCGAAATCATTTATGCATTGCATATAGGCATAAATAGCTATATTTACAAATGTTACATAAACATCTTGTAAATCATTTTAAGTGTAGCAACCTACTTAGGAATTAGAGCTCAATAGTTTATCAAGTGTGTAGGAAAATATTTTCATAAGATCATATGTTAAAACCCGTCACCAAAATATTTCCAACACGTTAACTCTCTTTCAACAAGATGTCTAAATCTTTTCATCGTCTTGACTTGTTTGACCATGGGTTTGTTAAACAAAAGAAAAGATTGTATTATCACATTAGTAATTAAGTACAAGAAAATATATTTTTAATCTTTGCTTCTGCTTGCATTGTTCTAACACACACACATAATTATATTCTTTTTATAAACATATAGTATTTTACAAAAGATGTATGTTGTATAAAAATGGTTAGGAAAATAATTTATATACTCATAAAATGTCAAAAACTATGCATAGTATACATAACAGCAAATAGTTTTTCACATAAGCAAAATATATGACAATCTTGAAGTAAGAAATTAACTTGTCATTATTCATTAACCTCACCTTACAACTAGGCTTAGGATTAATGGAACACACTATGAAAATCTTTATTTGTTTTCTTTTAAAAGAGTGTTCGTGAGGGTCAAGAAAGATTTCGAATATATCAACTCATTATTCAAACTATGATTTATATTATTATTGAATCTAATTGACATGTTTTTGAGTATGGACATGAAATCGGATTCTTATTTGTTTAGCTTTAAGATTATATCAAAATATAACCAAAGATATAATCTTTACCTACCGATGAGGTGTCATTTTATAAGAAAATAACGACATCCTTTTCTAAGACAAGAATATGCATCGGATCATAACTCACACTTGTGTAAATGATGTCATATTGAGTCTACTTGTCCAATAGTTGTGTTCCAAATATTTGGCAAATATATGCATAAAATACACAATGAGTAGGTCATGATTGGAAAGTTTTGTCCAAAAATATTCAAGTAATTTACTCTTACAATGAAATTGGTAAAAGTCATTCATATCGTAAAGCAAGACATGAGAAAATGCCACATAGGGTAACTTTGCTCAAACATTCAAAAGACAACTCACAACTCAAAATATCCTTCATCAAAACTTTCTCTTACTTTACCAATAAGCATAATATTTCTTCTTTACCAAATGAGAACCATTTAACCATGTAAAGTTAGGACTAGGAAGAATTGAACATATTCCACAAACCATTATCGTGCTTTCTTTCAATAAGTGATCGTAAGAGGATTTCGAATATGAAGATGATTATTATTCAAACGATAATCAATCTTATCATTCAATCTAATTAAAAAATTAGAATATGAACATGAAATCGAGAGTAAGATTTATCTAGATCATGGAAATTTCAATCAAATGACCATAGATATTTTTTCGTGTCTACATGTTCAACCATCCTTGGTTATTACATGAAATCACGAAGTTGATTGCAAGACAACAAGATTAGTCATCGAATTCCAATTCACACTTGCAATGAAGATGTTTCATTGAGTCTAAAGTGTTCAAATGTTGTGTTATTAGCTATGGTCAAATTATACATGCTAAACTTAACACACTCTAAGTAGGATTGACGACTTATGAATTTTCATCGGGAAACTCATAAGTACTCCAACTTGATAAGCAAGTCCTGGATGTCATTTCTGAAAACTCAAACTAAGAACCCTTATAACTTATGTAAGCTTCTCCTAATTTTCAACACTATCTCCCAAATAGTGGGAAAATGATCCTTGCCTAAATTTGGCACCTCTAGGGATTGATGGATCCTTCGTCTTAGATTCATCTTCGGTTTAGGTAAATTTGCCCTATGGCATTAGATTTAATACATCTTCCTATTGTGAATCTCTTGCTTAAAAGTCCGCATCATGTAAACTACACACTTTAGTAATAATCAGTATTTTTACAGAAACATTTAAAGATCTATTGAGGTAAATAACCTTAATTGGATTCTTTCATAAGGAATGCCAAAGGTGCATTCTTTGATTACTTTTCATTATTATAGCCTGTAACAAATGGTCATCTTAAGCATACTCCTAGATCCCAGATGACTTATTGTCTCTTATACCTACAACAACTTGCTTACTCTCTCATTTAACCCTAGATTTCCACACATCTTGATTAAGATTATGCGAAGTGGAATTAAAGCATGTTAGTTGAGTCATGTTAGGCCCTCTATGAAAAGATAATACAAAATTTATCTTTGCTACACTTCATTAGTCAAATATAGAATTTATTTTGTCTAACATGGGAATGGACTGCTAGTGAAATCTATTGCACTAGAAATTCATTTGACTACGGTTGAATGCTTCCAAACGAGTGACGTTGGTTCGTGCGTATAAACCCGTAAAAAATGGTCGTAGTTTAGCTAGAATGTAGCACCAATTAGTGTAGTCTCATATTCATTCTCTAATTTGATTAAATGGCCTTTCTAAATATGCCTAATGATAGTCTATATTGATAGACTTTGTATCTCATTAGAAGTGCACAGTAAGCACGTAGAAATTAGGTTTCTCCTTAGTCAACTAGACTACTTGCATCTCACCTATGTGCTTTGAAGTTTCAAGATGATAACTTGCTCCCATGTTGTAACCTTTGCCCTTTTTGTGTTCTGAATATTTCATTAATAGTCCTTTGACTATTTGACTTTTGTCAGTTTATTCAGATTTTGTACCGTGTTGACGGTGATGATTTTATGAGATATGTGATGATTTAAGGTTTATTGTGATTAATAATCCTTTTTGAAAGGTATTATTGTGTTATGTGTATTCCGGGTATTTTGACCCGTGGAATTTTAAGAAATGCCAAAAATGTTGTCCGACATGTCCGTTTAATGTCCACAATTGAATTTTGAAAGTTTAAAATTTTTTAAAGGTAAAATCATGGCAAGAGATACTTAGTTAATGGGAAAATTATTTTTAAGGTGAATAAAATATGCTTTTTAACTTTAGGGTAAATGTTACGGTTGAGTTTTACGAGCTTTTAAGTGGGTTCAACACGAAAAGAAAGGCCCGGGACTCCCTTGGATCCCTTGGCCGGTTATGGGAAGGATAGGGAACAACATGGCTAGTTTTTAGGAGTTGTGTCCAAAGGTGTACACATATATTCCATATGCTAAGAGATTTCCACTCATTTTCATTTCATTTCAAAAAAGAAATAAACACACACTTGTGTGTGTCTTGTGTTCGTCCGCCACCTGCAACACACACACACTCATAATTTTTAAATTTTGATCAAGAAAACATGAAGACATAAATATTTGGGGTTGATTCTAGTGTTTGGTTATTCATTATAAACAATGTTTTGGGTTGTTCGATATTGAGTCAAGTCTACAAATGTTGAATATTTTTTTGTTATGTTTTCAAATTATTTTGTTGGTCACCTTTTGGGTTTATTTCATGCATAGATGTTAGTTGTACAAGTTGAGCGTTGTTGAAAAATGATTTTTGAAAGCGAAACGGAAAGGAAAAGGGTGCAATCTATTTAATTGTGTGTTTGGTTCGTGTAATTAAGAAGAAAAGAGGGTTTTGTAGTTTTGATGTTGTGGCAGTGAATGTTGAATTAATATCTGATGTAGATGCTTTATTTTTTTTATAGTAGTTTTGTATGGCTTATTCGGGCTTATGTTAAGCTAGTTATGCTTATTTAGGTTATATGCCACATGAGATTCCCCAAAATCACTAGGAAAGTGATTTTGATTATTTTGTGTTATGGCGTATGTTGTGGATTATTTTTGAGGCGTATGGTTAGTAACAAAAGGCTGTTACGTAAGCTTATTAGCTTATTTTAATGTTAATATACTTTTTTTGGAGTTTATTGACTCACGACCCCAACAAGTCTATTTTGAGCCACAGCTTTAATGGTGAGGGCTTATGTGGTCCGGGTATTATTTTACATATAAGTATAAAAAACTTATATATGTAAATGGGCTTGGTTTTGGCTTGGATCGTATTTTTGGACTTATAAATACTATAATGGACCCGTGTTGGGCCTTAAGGCCCAATAAGCGATATTTGGTCATTTAAGAGCTTTGACGGACTTTTGAAAGTGAAAATGAATTTACGAAGTGATATTGAATGATATTTTGGAGGAAAAGTGTTGGTAAGTGTTAAAGATTGAGATTTTTGGAATTTTGTCGAAAAAGTTGTGAATTGTGAAAAATTGTTTAAAATAAGGTTTGAAACCTTAGAAAATGTTGTATAAACGTACGGGTCATGTCGAAATTTCGTAAAAAGTTTATACTTTGAAATTTTCTTAAAAACGTGATTTTTGATTTTTAATAATAATATAATAATTAATTATTTTATTTATTTTCACTAAAAGACGAAAAATATAATTTTTCTCGAAACTTGTCTAATGTGTTAATCATGAGTAAACGTTTCATTTTCAACCGTATAATGATTATTTTAAAGTGCCTAAGGTGTACCGAATGGACTTGTCGAGATATATTTATAATTAATAATTATAAATATCTATTATATTACTTATCTGTTTGCGCTTAATATAGTAGAATGTATGTATATCGTGAGAATGAGATTGATATGATTGTGGAAATAAGTCGTCAACCATCACACCACTAAAACAGTTTTGGGTAATTGCTTAGAACGCGTCTAAACTCTATGCATCAAACGTGAAGATTGTTTTAGAAGTGAATGATTAAAATGGGACATTAACTGGACTAGGTCGTGTCGCGGGCGTCGTTGCAAATTTTGTTCTAGTGTAGGAGAAGTGTTGATAAAGGTTGCTTAAGGTTGAGTTCTCGTAGCCCACTTTTTAATGTTTTTCGTTAGGAGAAAAGGATAATCACTGTGTTTTGAAATGTTTGAAATTGTTCTGTGCCAATTTGGTTTTGTTTTTGGACAAGATATGTGCTTATGACTGTTATGTGAATATTTGTGTTGATTTACTTGCATGTACTGTGTTTGGCATGGCAAGATTCTGTGTGGTACTTGCATGTATTGTGTTTGGCATGGCAAGGTTCTGTGTGGTACTTGTATGTACTGTGTTTGGCATACAAGGTTCTGATGTCTGGGGGTATTGCATGTATTGTGTTTGGACATGCAGGTTCTGTGTGTACGCCCTATATAGTGCTCCAGCTGGTAGGCCCTTTAGGTGCGCTAGTGATTTGGGAGTTGCGACTCCGGGTTTATTATTGGATGTTGAGATATGACTAGCGGGGATGCTATGTCTTGGATTGTTAGCATATATTCACTGTCATATAGCACTATTGTCCACTGTTGAAATATTGGCACAACTTTTGGGTTTAAGGTCAAACCTACGAGCTCACCAACATTATTGTTGACTTTTTCGAGTATCATTTTCAGGTGAAGTGAAAGATGAGTAGTTGGTGTTTGTAGCAGTTTTTGAAGTATCCGTGTGGATGTTAGTTTGAGTCTGCTTGCTGGTTGTTTTGATTTTCGTATTTGGAGATCTTGGATTAAGTTAGGTTATGGTCCCTGCTGAGGGCATATGAATAAAATGTTTAGAGATTGTGGATTTTAGTTGCGATTTGGGACATCACTTGAGTTTGTTCAAGGTTGATGGTCTTCATAGCACTTGGAGTTTATGCAATGTAGTTTTCTATTTTTTGTACCTTGTGTTATGATTGATCATTATGTTGCATTCCCGAGTTTCCGCCATTGTCGGGGTATGTGCAGATTAGTAAAATCAGAGCCAAGGTTAAGAGAACTTTGGTGGATTGGCCTTAGACTCATAACCGAGATCCTATCGTTTAGTGCGTATTATAGGTTCTATTGTGCTGTGGTGTTCCTCTTTTGGTGTGCTTTGTGTGTTCTTGGTTTGGGCCTTAGTTATGTCAGTCATTGAAATCAGTGGGCTCATTATTGATTATGAATGAGAAAGGATGCGAATATAAGTACGATGGCCAATGTAATTATAAGTGTGTCACAACTCACTCATACTTGGTATTGTTGTTCACACAAATCGATGTTGACACCGTAGGGTGGTGTTGCGCGTATATTTGGTTTTGTATAGTAAGATATTCGATGAAGTGTGCGCGGTCTTCCCATTACACTGTTTGTTCGCCATGTTCTCCCTCGTATAGATAATGCCGCCAAGGATGAGAACCCAAAGTGCTGGTCGGCCTGCTGCCTCCAACTCCATTACTTCTAGATCAAAGTTTCTCAAAGCACAGGCTCTGATACCACTTGTTGATCCCACGCCTTGATCGGTTCTTTACCTAGTAAAGTGTATGTTACCTTGGATGAATCCAAAATAACAATAGATGAGACTTTGTTTGTATATCAAAGTGTATGCGGAATCTACACTTTGATACTCTAGAGGTATTTATCAATGGAACAGTACCAAACAAAGAACAATGAATAAAACCACAAACTGCTTCAATATTATTGATAATACGAGTACTCTTGATTAGTACTAGGGTTACAAACCTTGAAGCTATTACAATGTTCTTTCTCTAAGATGTATCTCTATCTCTTAAGCATAAGCATATCTTAAACCTTAACCTAGGATCTCCTTTTATACACCACAAGGAGTCCTTTACAAGATAACTACCGAACTTTTAGGATCAGTTACAATTATATTCAAATACAAATCTTCCTAAAATATAAAAGATATACATTCCTTATTTATCTCTTTGCATCCTTATCTCCAAGTCAGCAGCTTTGACCATCAGCAGTATTAATCTTTCTTCTAGCAGTATTAACTAACTCTGGCAGTACTAAGTATGTACTGGCAGTACTAACTCCATTAGTACTGTTAGTTATACCTTGGCAGTATTAACTCTTGTGAAGATTTATTCCCAACAATCCTCCCCTAAACTTGTGATTTATCTTCAAATCCTAAGTTTCTTCTGGATTAAATCTTCTTGTCTTCTGATGATGATTCTTTCAAACACTCTTCTACTTTTACACTTGTGAACTAATGAACTTTAGTAATTCATACGCTTGTGTACTTTCATGATCAACCTCCAATCTCTTACTTAACATCTTTAATAGCATTTCTTGACTTAGAGGATATTTCTTCTTTGTCAGCATATGTATAGCAAACCAAATTTTGCATCAGCAGTATATGAATACCACAAAAATCACATAAACTCCAACTTATCAGATTATATTCATGCTGATTCTTCCATATTTCATCTTCTCCATCAGGCTCAAATAAAGTATGCAGATCTCCCCAAAGCATCAAATCATATCCTTCTGGCCTTGAAGCACTATATCTTTCTTTGACTAGCCTGTATAAGTCCATAACATCTTGTCTATCAAAGTCTTCAAGCATCTCACTCAAAACCTTATAGTTCTTGGAACTGCCATCTCCTCTGAAGATTTGATAATACATAAAATTCTCTGTCAGAACACAAGTCTTCCAATCCACAATTGGATATTTTGTAGATAGAGATTCAACATCTTCTGCAAACTCTTCTCTTGGAACTATGTCTAAGTATCCCTTGAGATCTTCCTTCTCAGTTTCTTCTTCCATCTTTTGTCTCTTAACAGTACCTCTTGTGCTTTTTCTTGGAAGAGATTTCTTTCTTTTTGCTCCAGATTCTTTAGACACTTCTTTCATTTCCTTTTGTGTATCAACATCTTCTTCTTGAATCTTTTCAGGAGACTTCATCTTTTCACTTCCATGCTCCATAGGCTCAATGTGTTGGTTAAAATCCCAAACCTTTTCAAAAATTGGCCTAATCTCATTATAAGACATTCCCTTGAAGTCACTAATCTTGTAGTTTCCTTGATTCTTCAAGTATTTAACCATATTCCTCCTTGCTTGGGCAACTGTCTTTGGTTTCATCTTTAGAGCATGATACCTTAAGACTGAAGGATCATTCCAATCTATCTTCTTAGTTGACTTGGCTTCAGACATAGCTCTTTGCCTTTCCTCTTCATAGCACAATCTAGCAATTTCTTCATCTCTTGCAATCTGTGCCCTTTGTTCTTCATTCATTTTTTCTTGCAGTCTGATGGCTTCAGCAAAGCTCAACCTTTCTTGTTCAAACTCTCTCTTAGACATCTTCTTGGGATCAGGCTCTGTCATTATTGCTTTTCCCTTGTCTTTTCTTGTCCTTTCCTCTTCACTCCTTCTTTTGTAAGTAACAGTTCTTCCAGCAGACTTAAATTTTCCGTCAGCAGTAACTAATCACTGGAACTAAATCAACTAGCAGTACCTTTTGTTGCTCAGTTAGTACTAACTTCAGAATTTCCTTTCTCACTGCTTCCTTGATCTTGAATGACTTCAGTGGGAGTCACTTCTTGAATAATAGGTTCAGTTTTAGTGCTTGCCTTCCCTTGAATCTTTGGCATCAGATTTCTCCCCACTTATTTGGAAGAATCAACTTTTAACATCTTTATCATCTACAAAATGAAACCCTTGCTCTTTTCCTTGATTTCCCAGTCTTGACTTGAAACTCTAACTTCTTTACCCTTAATTGAGCTTAGTGACAAGCTAGCATTTAAGTTAACTTGGTCCTTCTTCAAAACATCCTCCAAAATGCATTCTCTCCAGAGAGTTTTGTTAACCAAATTCGTCATTCATGAGTTTCAAACTACCCTCATCACTTCTATATGAGTGAACAACATGAGAGGTGAGTCATGGGGTGTAGGAATATGTTGTTCTGTTTCAGGTGATGGTTGTGTTGGTTGTGTTGGAGATGGGAAGGATTACAACATGCATGGTATTGATGAGGTGATGGTCAGTTAAAGGTTCAAGTGAGTGGAAGGTAAAGATTCATGTAAGGGGGAAGGTGAAGAATGTGATCTTGAAGGTTAAAGTGAAAGGTTCAGAACATTTAGCATAGTAGGAATAAGCAACATTCTTGACCTGAATAACCATTTGTATGCATCTTCATAATGTTGAAAACTTTGAATGCTACAGAGAGGATACAGGATATGTTCTAGAGTGGTGTTGAAGTTGTTTCCTCTGCAGTATCTATAGCTATTTGAATGAACCTATGGTAACATTAAAAACTTATAGGGGGCTTAAATATTGACACCATGAAGCTCAAAAATCAACCTAGAAAAGTTAAATCTCCTATTGGTAGCTAAACAGATAACAGCAGTTGCAATGTTGCTACTAAACTGCTCCCAAGCAGTCTTCTTTGGGCTTAGACAATGAAGAATAGTGTGAATAAGAAACCTCCATTGAGGTGAAAAAGCACCCTTTTGAAAAGTTAACTTATCTGAATCGGTGTGATATCCCATGAGTGCCAACTGCTCAAAAATCTCCGAGTTGGGTATAGAAGTAATACCATCATGATCATCCAACTTGAGGTGTCTTCTTAAAGATGCTTCAGTGATTGTCAGTGAGTAACTATCAATGGTAGCAGTAAGCTGGAAAAAAACTTCTCCATTATCATCAGTATTAGCTATCACAACCTCCACAAATTGTTTAATAAAAGAGATAGAAACATCTGGCTTCTTTGTGAGTGCATAGCAAATGTGACTTTGAGTTAGGAAATCAATGACTTGATGAAACCCTTCACTTCCTGTAGATTTCTCTAAAAACACTACCATGTTGTGCTTGTCACAAAATTCCAAATTTGCCATGAATAAAAGTGTGAGTAATCGATTGGGATATGAACGGGGTTATGAATGAATAATAGCAGGAGAAAGTTAATTAAGATATATAGAGAAATACGTAGAGATATAGTTGGACTGACTTAAATAAATTGAGTTTATCATGATTAAATCAAACTTATATATAAAAAGATCATGAAAGTCCAATTGGTCAAACCCTATTTCATAGGTATTTGGCGGAAATATCTCAACGACTCTATTAATTAATGAAAAATTCTGTTAGAAGCTCAAACATACAAACGGTCACCCAGCATACTAATTTGGTCAAGCAGTATAAAATAAGCCTAGCAGTATTAACTTCTCCAGCACAAACAAAAGCAGTACAAACTCCAAAACGTTTTGTATAAAAAAAATAGCTTCACACAATCTCTCTTTCTGTTTTTAAGCTCACATTTTATCTCTCAATTCTTTTAACTCACTTTGCACTCTGTCTGTTTTTCACACATCTCTCTTTCTGTTTTTAAGCTCACCAATTCTCTCTATTCTTTTGGCTCACAAAATCACACAAAGTATAGTTTTTGGCAAACTACCAGCCATTAACGGATTTGAGTAGTCTTTACCAATAGCCGTTTGCTTTGGACTAGCCAATGCTTTATTGTAAAAATATGGTGCATTGATAACCATATAGTTTTAAGTAAACTATCAACTATCAACGGATTTGAGAAGTCTTTACCAGTAGCCATTTGCTCTGGACTAGTTAATTCTTGATGTCTATAAGACATGGTGAACTGATGACCATTTGTGGTGTGGTGTTTAAACCAACACATTTAGGAACAAACAACATTCCTCCCCTCAAATAATGCATCATTGAGTAACCAATTTCACACTTCATTGCTTATCCTGAAAGAGTTAGCTCAAAACCAAGAAAAACATAATCTAACCATTTTTCTTGTGAAGCAGTATTAAATGTTACTAACAAGATTAACAATGAGACTTAGAAATAACTAGCAGTACTAACTATAAGTAACAGTTTTGTCAAACAGTCTTAAATATAACTAGTAGTACTAATTATGTTCAGAGTCAAATTTAGCCATTTGAAGCAACTTTTTAGCATTGCAGTCTCTTATAAAATGATGCCTAATCTCATTGTTCTGTGTATTGAGCATCCACTATCAACAAAGCCTTTATCATTTAGTTGTGAATTGCTCTGCACAAAAAACTTATGAAGTTAGTTTTCTTTGGGGACCCAAGCCATTACTGACTTGGATCTGCCTTGTGCATCAATGTAATTATATTTGTTGAAAACCAGTGATGCACCATTGGGTTTGATGGGTCTCCAAACCCAACATGCTGAGGGCTTAACAGCATTAAATCCCCTTGCCCTGACAGTATTAACAGTTGATCTAAATGGTCTACCAGTATTAAACCTTTGATTAAAACACCTTTTTGTTAATGTTGTTCTCTTGTAAAAGGGCCTATGAACAGTTGATTGTGCTTGATTTTGAAAATATGTCCTTGGTCTAGCACAATGAATTGTTGATTTGGGGTGAGCAGTATAAAAAGGCCTAACAGTATTAAAAGACCTAGCAGTACTAAAAGGTCTACCAGTGTTAACAGACCTAACAGTATTAACAGGCCTTGCAGTATTAAAAGATTTTAGGCCAGTCTTCATTAAGACTGCTCTTGGAGCCATATGTTTGTGTGCACTGGGATGAGAGGTTTTAGAATAGTAGTCATTATCCTTTTTGTTATAATTATTTCCACTTACTATTCTTTTCCTCTGTTGGTTAGGACAGCTGTATTGAATGTGATCAAAACTTCCACAGATAAAACATGCTTTGTTATTAAATACAAAGTTACATCCTAACTGATTGGATTTTTGACCATTCCAGTTCCTTTGGTTTCCCCTAGGTCTTTGTGACCTGTACATCTCAGCATATCTCACTGGCTTCCTAACTGGTTTTTCTATTTTAGCAGCAGTAGGAATAATAGTTTTCTTTTCAGGCTTAGTCTTAGACCCATCTTGTTCCTCATCATCTGACACCCAATCCTCAATAATTGGAGCATCATTATTCTTCCTAACTTTCTTAGGTTCTACTTCACTAACATTCTTACTAGTGTTAGACCCACAACCTTCAACAAAGCTACTTTTTACCTGTGATTCTTGTTCTTTTACCAAAGACTTATCAGCATATCTAACTGTCCTTTTAACTGGTTTTTCTATTTGATTGACAGACTCTACATGATTAGCAGGATAGAAAAACTTTTCTTTCCAATCTTTGTCAACCTTAAGTGGAGACTCAAAAGAGCTAGTTTCAGTATCAGTCATTTGATGTTGTTCCAAAGAGTCATCAGTATTCTCCTTAGAATTATCTGACTCTTTATCACAACCAGTGGTAGGCTTTAAACTAGAATCCCTAGGACCATACTCATTAACCTCAGGTTCTTTGAATTCTTCAAGACCTGAATAAGATAAGTCTAAAGTTGTTGGTCTATTAAGAATCAAAGGATGAGGTGAGGGGACAACATTATAACCTACTCCTTTCTTGCTTTTGTCAGTTATCTAACTTTCTAACATTTCATTTAAGTCTTTAGCAGATTTATCAAACTTTGCAATCTTAAAATCAAACCCCTCCTTTTCTTGTTTAACCTTTTCAAGTTCAGTCCTAAGTAATCCTAACTCATATTCTTTACACCCTACACTTCTTTTAAGTAGAGCAATTTCCTTAGAGAAAAGAACTTCATGTTCTCTATATTTAACAATTTGACCTTCTAAAGTTGCTAAACCTCTTTTGTATGTAGCTGCTTTAAAATCAGTATCACTTAATTTAACAAACAAATCATCATACTGTTTCTTTAGAGCTTCATAGTTTTTTAGACAATTTTTTGAACAAGATTTATCATTTTTTACCTCAGAATCTGAGAATGCCATGAGAGCCTTCTTTGCTTGAATTTCTTCCTCTGCCATGTCACTCCAATCAAAGCCAGCACCATCTATAGCACACATTGCCTTTTCAGAAGCATCTTTAATCTTTACAGTCTTTGTTGAGCTACCTTGATTCCAATTTCTGTTGTCTTTACTCCTAGGTGCTCTACATTCCCTGGCAAAATGTCCCATTTTATGGCAGTTGAAACATTCTACCTTTGATTTATCATATCCAGCAGTATTGCTTCCATCAATGATGATTTTCCTTCCAGTTCTCTGATAGAACTTTCTTGCCCTCATGCTTAGTAGTGCCATATTCTACTTTAAATCCATTTCTTCCAAATCATCATCATGAAGTTGCTCAAGGTCTTCATGAACTAGTTGAGACCCTTTTGGTTGAGTGGATAGAAAGGCATATACTGTGGCATCACTAAAGCTAGCAGTACAAATTTCAGTACTGGCAGTATTAACCTTTGTGGTAGCAGTACTAACTTCAGGGTTAACAGTATTAATATTATTAGTACTGCTTGCACCTGAAGTAGTTACAAATGCCAAGTTTTTATCATCATTGCTTGCACCAGCAGATTTCTTAACCTTCTGTTCAACAATTTTAAAATTGTTGTACAGATCATCCAAACCCATAGTATCAAAATCAGGTTTGTTCATCCAAACTACAACGTGTGTATCCCATTCAGAAGGTAAGCTCCTTAAAAAATTTACATTTAGATCTTCTGGAGGAGTAACCACACCCAGAATTGCCAATCTACTAACAAGCTTTTGAAGCCTGTTAAAGATAGAATCAAGTGATTCTGAGTTTGAAGCACTAAAGTTTTCATACTGTTGTTTCAACAGAGCCTTCTATGTCTTCTTTGTTGCTTCATTGCCTCAAAATCGAGCTTTAATTGCAACAAACATTGATTGAGCATCACCATACTGGTCGAAGGTAAGTTGATGTTCATTGGGCAGTGCCATGAGCAGTAGACTTCTTGCCTTTACATCATTCTTTTTACATGTCTTTTCTTTAATAGTAGCAGGCAAAGTCATCTTTATTGTTGTTGATGTACCAGTTTCTGGTGGAGTTGTTACAGGAATAGGTACCCAAGAATTCCCATTCTCTATGACATCCCATAGAGCATAATCCTGGATCTGAAAATACTGTTTAATTCTGATCTCCCACATCTCATACTCCCCGAGTTTGGGCATGGGAAGCTTAGCGAAAGCATTGTTCTGTGTATTCTCGGACTCCATTACTTCTAGATCAAAGTTTCTCAAAGCACAGGCTTTGATACCACTTGTTGATCCCAAGCCTTGATCGATTCTTTACCTTGTAAAGAGTATGTTACCTTGGATAAATCCAAAATAACAATGGTAGAGACTTTGTTTGTATATCAAAGTGTATGCGGAATCTACACTTCAATACTTTAGAAGTATTAATCAATGAAACAGTACTAAACAATGTACAATGAACAAAACACAAAATGCTTCAATTTTATTAATGATAATACGAGTACTCTTGCTTAGTACTAGGGTTACAAACCTTAAAGCTATCTCTTCTTTCTCAAAGATGTATATCTGTCTCTTAAGTATATTCTAAACCTTAACCTAGGATCTCCTTTTATATACCACAAGGAGTCCTTTACAAGATAACTACCAAACTTTTAGGATCAATTACAATTATAATCGTATATGTAACTTCCTAAAATATATACATTCCATATTTATCTCTTTGCATCTTTATCTCCAAGTCAGCAACATTAACCATCAGCAGTATTAACCTTTCTTCTAACAGTATTAACTAACAATAGCAGTACTAAGTTTGTACTGGCAGTAGTAACTCCATTAGTACTGTTAGTTATACCTTGGCAGTATTAACTCTTGATGAAGATTTAGTCCTAACAAAGTACCTGTCCGACGCATCAGAATAGATAATGGAACTGAATTTGTTAATCAACTTTGCATGAATATTATGAGAAGGTTGAAATCTCTCATGAAACATCTGTTGCTCGCTCTCCACAACAAAATGGTGCCATTGAAAGACGAAATCGTACGCTAATTGAAGATGCCCGCACAATGTTGATTTATGCAAATGCTCTGTTATTTTTATAGGCAAAAGCAGTTGCTACCGCATGTTATACCCAAAATCGTTCCATCATACGCCTTCGTCACGGCAAAACACCATATGAGCTTTTACCCCCCACTGACTAGATCGGTACTCCACGAAAACCCAATTTTTTAAAGCTCAAAAAGACACGTTTTTGACTATTGTTTTCTGAAAATTTTTGTACCAAAAGTGTTACTAAGCCTATAGGCAAAGAAAAATAAAAAACTTTAAAGTCTTTAAGCCGAAAAACAATTAAAATCCAGATTATTGACCTTTATAAAAGGCTTATGAACACAAATGAAAAAAAACTAAGAGATTTTTCAATTAAAAAAAAAAAAAAAAAAAAAAAAAAAAAAATAAAAAAAAAAAAAAAAAGAATCTAAGCACACATATATATATCCAAGGATACTAGATCAAAGCTACCTATGTAGATGATCCTTTAGTGTGGATTTTAAGCTTAAAAACTAAGAAAAAATCAAAAGATGAGGCATTTTTTGAAGAAAAAACTCAACAACCAAATAAGTAAACACTAATCTAAAGCACACCACTCCCCTATGGCTCTTGATAAACAATTGAGAAAAGCTAAATCCTTAACACATACATTGAAAAATTTTAGCAAAGAAAAGTTAGAAAAGAAAGACTTTGGGAGGAAGGTTTTAGTGAGAGAAAGATGAGAGAGAAAATACTTGTTGAACTATATAAGAAATAAAACCAACCAACCATCTGTCCAATGCATGAAGAGGTGTATATATACTTACAATTGGGCGGATTGCCTTGGCTTCATTGACTTATCCATGGGCCTACGGTCTAACTACCTAAGTAAGTTCCAAATATTAACTTGACGATCTAACAACCGATATCTAGTGTAGTGACCAAGGACTTTTTCTTTCTAGAAATTTGTCTCCCTAACAAGATTAAATTTTGTGTTACAGAGTATGCCTAAATGTTATTTTATCGCGAAACGTAAACACTTTATGTAACAAATAAAAATAAAATGTGCAAAGTTAATAATTATCCTTCAAATAATTATCTAACACTTGCTTGACGTAAACTTTTAATTGTTTGATGCTCGTTTACGTTGAATGGTAATTTTTAGCTTACGCGATTTAACTTAACGATTAAACATGAGGCAAACGCGTACGAGACTAAAAATAAATAGTGAAATAGATGACGTCGTAAAATGAACTGAAAACATGGGGTGTTATATAACAAAACATTTTTACAAAAGTAAATTAGACAAAAAAAATTATAATTAACAGAAATGTTTTATTCAAATATATATTTGAAATTAGATTTTTTCCCTAAATCAGAAAAATCTGCACTAAAAAACATTTCCCTCAAAAGGACAAAAACATGAGCTTCTACAAGGTGGCGGCCCCCTTTATAACTGGGGCTGCCTCCTTATCGATTAGTGGTCCACCTTATGGAATTAGGGGTTCGCGCAAAATTATTTTATTTATATATATTTGGCTATAAAAGGGACTGTTCCCAATTTTTTTTGACGGCCTTTTTGTCATAAAGTTTTTTCTCAGATCTAAATTCCTTCTTCCAAACACCCTTCTAATGACACTTAACATTAGTTAATAGACGTTTTGTTTAAAACTAATCCAATCAACCATCCATTTAAGTTGCAAGAGAAAACGTCTCGGTTATCGTCAAGAATACGAAGTTATGTACTTTAGTTAGTGCATTCGTGACATATGTTACATTCATGATGTATAGATCGAGTCCGTGTCTTCTAAACTTGTGCAATAGATAGATTCGGTGTGACATCGGTCAATTTTTGAGGTCAGTAACCGAAAGGAAACAAATGATAATTGACTCTTCTAATTATTTATGGAGTCACTTTTACGTGGTTCATATACAATTTTTAAAAACGTTAACGCTTATTTTTCTATGAACCCTAGTTATACGAACGCACCTTTGACCTAACGATCCTAGTTAACGGTCCTAACTACCAACGATATGCTCAAATAACATTATAACAATGCCAAAAACACATGGGAAAACATAATTTAACAAAATCCTAAGCTATCTCAAATTATACATTTTTACGACGTTTTACGTATTTACCGATTGTGCAAAAATATACAAATTAACTTACACCTTTTAAATAATACATACATTACTAAAATAAAAAAAATAAAATAATTTTCATCTTTTTGAGCCTTGTGGCCGGCCAACCCACCCCTTAAAACCAATAGAGAACAGCAATATCAAAAACCCATTAACAAAGTTTCCCTATATAATCGTAAAAACCCTAGTTGTTTTATTTTTTATCCTAACAAGAACATTTCGCTTCCTTGGTTCCTTATACCGTCTGCCAGAAACCCACTCACCACCATAGCACATCATCTTAAAACTTTTCGGAGCAAGAAACAAAGGTAAAAATCATGTGGCCAGAAGACTTGTATGTCTTTTGTTAACCAAAACTCTCAAAAATAAGGATTTTCTAAACCTTTTTCTTGCATATTTTTAAAGATTTCTTTTGTATAAAAAAACCTTTATGGGTAAATTATTTTTCATGATAAAAAAACACTTACATCAGCAATAATGATGTACAAAACGTCGTGTTAAAGCATTTTTATTTTTGCTACAAGATCTAATGTAAGACAATTAACATAAAGTACTTTGATTTTCAAAGTAATTGCACATCTTGTTAGTTTTGTGTGAAAACGAGCTTTATGTCCATGAACACATGCTAAATTTTTTTGATGATAATGATGTTTAAGACTTTGTAAAATTGATTGTGGGAGTTGATTGGGTCGTTTTTGCATGTTGGTTATTGGTTTGACTATTGATTAAGTCAAAGCAATTTTTTCAAACAACCCCTTTATTAATTTTTGGGTCAAATAATTGGATTGGAGCATAAGTTGATGATAAATAAACATTGTGACATGATTCAAAAGAGCCTATATTACAGTATTTGAGTCTAGTATTCCAAAATAATAAGCCATTTTAAAAATATATAGGTCGGTGGGTTAGTCAAAGTATGCAAAAGGTGTAAAGTGTCAAAACTGCCCATGAAAATGCTCATTTCAACCCGTGTACTAACTGATCATAAATCATAACCACACGACTATATCATTGAAACAAGATATGGAGACACTGTATGGTCATTGATAGTGCTCCGTATGGCCTAATCATATAACCCTTGATTGAACCCTCTTATCATTAAATACTTTGGTAAGTCCACAGATTGGCCATTTTTTGGAGTCGGAGGGTATAATTGGCAAGTTATAAGTCCTTAATAAATTTTGGGAAAATTCATGAACACACCTAATACATGGGATTTTAGCCTGGAGCTGTAGCTTGACCAGACCTTTGTTGCTTGGTCATAATAAAAAACTTAAAGAGATGGAAATTGGGCAAATCGATGAAATTCGCTTTTGTGATAATAAGTCTTTTGAAAATAACAGAATGTGAACACAAGACTTAACAAATGAACCTTAATATTGTCTGAGCATATCATATAGGATCTAATTAGGTATATTTACTTGCCTTGGGTTGCGAGTAGAAGGTTGCGTAATCGTTTTGGTTGCCACTTAGTGTGTTTGCCGACAAGTCCTAATTTTTGTCGTCTAACTTTAAGGGTAAGTTACACACAACCCCTCTTATTACATGTATTACATGTTTTGGGGTGAAAAAGCATGAAGTGCATATTGCTATACTCTTACTTGTAAGTATTTAAAATTTTGAGCATATTTGCACTCGAACTTGTTTTGAACGTATGGAACTTGAGTTGAACTTGTTGAACTTTGAAAACGTGTTAAACTTGAACTTCATATGTGTGACGTTGTATGCTTAGAACCTACCACTACTTTTAGGTCACTATATCCCCCTCAACGGGATGAGACGTTAGTACTTATGGATAGCGCTATTAGGAGATTAGCCCCTCCTCATTCCCACTATAAACGAGATGCATAGTACTAGGACATATGGCATCGTGATTTGGATCGGGGGTAACGCCTACCCATATTGTGTTGTAAATTAGAACTGGAAGGCTGAATGCGTTGCAGTAGTGCCTCGCATAAACACAATAACATACATACATACTATACTTGATAATTGATTTTTTGAGGGGTTGTCACGTTACTCTAGGTAACGGGGACTGTATTTAAAAACTAGAATCCTTTTTAGATTCTTGACTTGTTTTGGTAACTCGCTCATGAGTTGGAAACTATTATTGAGACAGTCTGTTCTTCTTATAAAACTATAATTTTTGTGTACACAATATCAGTGATCTCCCATAACTATTTTCGCTATAGTTGACCGTTTATTATCATTGCTTTTTCATTGGAACGTTCCAAAGGTGAGGAAAATTTAGTATATTGCAATTGAACCCTGTTCAAATGTCTACTTTCTTCCAAGTTATAAGTGATTTTGGTATGATCATGTTTCGGAATAAAAACAATCGTGTTGACTTTGGTACTTATTAAACACATACTTTTAAAGTGTTGTATATCGAAAACTTTCTTTGTCTAAAATGTATGGTGTTTTGTATATCATCTTATGTGATGTTTATTAATATATTACACCTCGTGTTTATGTCATGGTGGGGTGTGACAGATTGGTATCAGAGCCATGTTATAGAGAACGCCGGTTTAAAAAAAATCCAAACTATAACCAAAATGATTTTCTTTTCTAAAAACACCAAACATGAAACGAGTCGACTAGTCTGAGTGGTTGTGGCATCAATTAACACTCAATTTAGTTCATAACTTGGATCAACTTGTCTAATTTAGGGGAGTAATCATGCAAACACTGGGTATAGTATTATTTTTAAACGATCTGATTGAAAAAGCCGATTTCCACTTTGGTGTACTTGAAAAGCCATACTTAGGTATTAGTGCCACTATACATAATACTTTTAGATGTCCACTATTTGCGCTTAAATAATCATGCATTATTTCTGAGTTGATAATTCTATATTCTGACTGGTTTGTTTTTACGTCAGTTACTATTGTCACATGTCTCTACAGCCCATTGTTATTACGGAACCGTTATAGATCAGTTTTTGTTCCAGTTAGATGTCTTTGCATGCTGATGTTTTCGCGGAAATAAGTCGCGACGTACATTAACTACTCTTCGTACCTTATTCTTGCAAAACACCTTGAGGTGACTCGTCGATAGAATTCTGAGTCGAGCTCGAGGTGCGCCGCGGGTGTGACTACGTTATGCACGGACCGTGTAGAGATGTTTGTTCTTTCACCATTAGAAATTACGTCGACCTATATTCCGATCACTCCTCCGTCTTATTTCGTCATACTATTAAGCCAACCATTTTAGCTGCAAAAACAAGCGTTCCTTGCTTGTTCGCAAACTTTGTGTTCAGTGATTCAAGATTTTGTTTCTAAGCGACCCCAAAGTTGAGTCAATTTTTCAAAAACATTGGGCCTTTTACCAACTTCTACCTTGATTTCATGACAGTTCTTGTTTGATAAGTTGTGAATTTATGCTCCAAGTTACTACATGGCCTAAGAACTTTGAAGAATTCACTCGAGGATGGGTAAGGCTTGGATGTTTGGATGTGGATACTCAAACGACGTAGATGCAACGCGGCTATAGAGTGCCTAGGGATGAAAGCAGAAATGCGCGGTGTTTTGTCCTTACTCTACCAATCCTTTTCTGGTTTAGTTGTTGGCAGATGCACCAATGAGGGTGTACTAGTGTAGCTTATCCGCATGGTTAATTTCATGCTTTTTAGATTACTGGTTGTGTAGTTTCTTTTCTATTATGATATAATGAACTATTTGAATCGATTGCATAACTCAAGTGTCAAATTTTAGCTCATATTGATATCATTATCTTTTGGGAAAGATTTTGTGTTGCGTTGTCTCCGTTTATTCACTCGGTTGATTTCATATATTTTGACTTGATATATTATTGATAACATTGTTGTAAGAGTTAAAAAATTTGACATGATTATCTTGTAAAAAATTTATCCGGTTATTTACTACTTATATATATAATGAATAAAACGATAAACTTTTAGATAGCTCAATTAAACCTACATTTTTATAATTATCTTTCGATTTATCAACAACTAATCAAATTTATATTTGAGGAATTTTGAACAACAAAAAAATAATAATAAAAAAATATATATATGTTTTATGTACAACTTGCTGGTCACCTAAATGTATATACCACAAAACTTTGGTTAAAGATACCTATTATTCCAGTTGAAAATGTCTAAACATGTTCATTCCTTAACTATATTTCAGTAAATATGTATAAACCGTTTGAAGGTACGGTGTGTCAAGATTCTAATAAAGTTAATTTTTATGTTAATCTGTAGAACTATGGCAGGAAGAAGCACACGTAGTAACACTGCCAACAACACCAACCCTCCCAACGAAACAGCAGATGAAGTGACTCGACAACTTAACACCGCATTGCCAAATCTGCTAACTCAACTTGTTTAAGCCCTCGAAGGAAACCGAACAAATCAAAGAGAGGTCACACAAAGCTGCAATATCAAAACATTCAGGGCTTCTAGTGCCAAGGAATTCTTCGGCAGAGAAGGTGCAGTAGATTTACTAACCTGGTTTAAAAGCATTGAGTATGTGCTCCATATCACCAAGTGCCTCGCAGAGCCAAGTCAAATTCGCATCTTGTATGCTGCAAGGCCGCACCTTAACTTGGTGGAATACCCTTGTTCAAACCCGAGGATGGGCAGTTGCTATAGCCCAACCTTGAGAAGATTTTAAGAAGCTGCTGATGGAGGAATATTGTCCTGATGACGAAATTCAAATGCTTGAAACAAAATTTTGGAATAATAAGATGGGTGGGTCAGATATTAATGGGTATACAGCTAGATTTCATGAGTTGGCAAGGCTGGTGCCACACATGGTTACCCTAGAGAACCAGCGTATCAATCGCTACATTCGGGGTCTGGCTCCCGAGATCAAGCCACATGTTACTTCATCCAAACCCATTAGTATTCAGAGTGCGGTGAGCATGGCCAACCATTTGACCACCGATGGTATTAAGGATGGGATTTTTAAGAAACAAGAAAATGCTGGAAACAAGAAGAGGTCGAATGATCAGAACAAGAATCGAGGAAGGGATGATACGAACAAGAGGCAGAGAACTAGAAGGAACTTTGCTCTGACAACCCATGAGCAAGGACAAGGGCAACGTCAGTATGCTAGGCCACATCAGAAGTGTGCAAAATCCAACTTCCATCATTCTAGTAACTGCCCTGTGTGTGGTCGATGTAACCAAGTGGGCCACTTTACCTGATACTGCACGGGTAGAGTTGTTAATGAAAGACCAAGACTAACTTGTTTTGAGTGCGGAGATCCTGACCACTTTAGGAGGAATTACCTAAGGATGAACCAAGCCACTATCGTAGGAGGAAATCACCCAAACCCCGTGCTAGCAATCGAAGGAAACCCCAACCCGAGGAACAATAGGAATCGAGCACAGGGTAGAGCCTTTGCTCTAGGTGTTGCTGAAGCTCCACAAGACCCAAACGTTATGACGGGTACATTTTTTCTAAATGATCATTTCGCTACAGTTTCGTTTGATTCTGGTGCTGATTATAGCTTTATATCTACCAACTTCTTACCATCGATTAACATGAAACCTAGTGTCATAAGCCTCGGTTATGAGATTAAAATAGCTAGCGGCCTTATAGTAGTAACCAATATGATTGTTCGAGGATGTAGGCTTGAACTAGAAGGTCATACATTTATCATTGATTTGATTCCTTTTGGTCATGGTAGTTTCAACGTGATTGTAAGAATGGATTGGTTGTTAAAGCTTAGAGCTAAGATAGTTTGCTTTGAGAAAATAGTCCAGATTCGGTTATTTAACAGAGAGATTTTGGAAGTTCATGGAGAATGTCTCGAAGGGAACCTAAAACAGTTGAAGTCAATAAAGGTAGACGATCAGAAACTTAAAGATATCCCTGTTGTATGTAACTTCCCTGGTGTGTTTTTAGAAGATCTATCAGGTTTACCCCCACCTTGCGAACTAGAGTTTCGTATAGATCTTATCCCTAGAGCTATGCTCGTTTCAAAATCACCTTATCGTTTGGCACCCACAAAAATGCAAGAACTGTCCAACCAACTTAAAGAGCTCCAATACAAAGGTTTCATACGACCTAGTTCTTCGCCATGGGGAGCTCCTATGTTGTATGTGAAAAAGAAGGATGGTTCGTTCCGTATGTACATAGACTATCAAGAGTTGAACAAGCTAACTATCAAGAACCGTTACCCTCTTCCCAGGATCGATGACTTGTTCAATCAGCTGCAAGGGTCACGGTACTTCTCGAAAATAGACCTTCGATCTAGCTATCATCAGTTAAGAGTACGCAAAGAAGATATTCCTAAAACTGCATTCAGGACGAGGTACGAAAATTTTGAATTCACGGTCATGCCTTTCGGTCTAATTAACGCCCCTACGGTGTTCATGGACCTTATGAACCGCGTGTGTAGGCCGTATCTTGACAAGTTTGTCATTGTCTTTATTGATGACATCTTAATTTATTCAAAGTCCAAATAGGAGCATGATGTTCATCTGAAATTGATACTGGAGTTGCTTGAAAAGGAGAAATTGTTTGGGAAGTTCTTAAAATATGAATTTTGGCTATAAGAGGTTTGTTTCCTTAGACATGTAGTGAACAGTGAAGGTATACATGTGGATCCCAGTAAAATTGAAGCAGTAAAGAACTGGAAGCCCCCAAATACCCAAACCAAGATTTGTTCATTCTTAGGATTGATGAGATATTATAGGTGATTTATTGCAAACTTCTCGAAGATTGCAAAGCCTCTCTCCCTATTGACTAAAAAAGATAAGATATTTAAGTAGGGCGATGAGCAGGAGAGAACGCCTTTCAAACACTGAAGGACATGTTGTGTGATGCCCCAATTCTTGCACTTCTCGAAGGCGCAGATGATTTTGTAGTTTACTGTGACTCATCGAACCCATGGTTTTGGTTGCGTTTTGATGCAGAGAAACAAGCTGATAGAATACACATCCAGATAACTCAAAATCTATGAGAAGAACTACACCACTTATGATTTGTAGTTAGGCGCAGTGGTATTTTCTATCAAAATATGGAGACACTATTTGTACAGAACAAAGAGTGTTATCTACACTGATCATAAAAGCCTTCAACACATATTCGATCAAAAAGAATTAAATATGCGTCAGAGACGATGGATAGAACTTTTTAGCGATTATGACTGCGAGATTCGCTACCACCCAGGTAAAGCGAACATTGTAGCTGATGCATTAAGCAGGGAGGAACGGATGAAACTAAGACGAGCTTGGGCTATGAGCATGACAATTCACCCTAGCATTATGGCTAAGATTCTAAAAGCTCAGAGCAACGCCTTTAAATACGTCAACACTCTAACAGAAATGTTGTGAGGATTAGACAAACAGTTTGAAAGAAAAGAAGATGGCAGATTGTATTTCATTGAGCGAATCTGGGTGCTAGCTTATGGTAATTTGAGAACTTTGATTATGAATAAAGCCCACGCTACAAAGTATTTTGTACATCTTGGAGCAGACAATATGTACTATGATTTACGAGGCATATATTGGTGGCCTAGAATGAAGAAGGATATCGCTTTGTATGTAAGTAAGTGTTTGACCTGCTCTAAAGTCAAAGCAGAACACCAGAGACCCTCAGGATTGCTCCAACAACTAGAGATTCCTGAGTGGAAATAAGAGAATATCACTATGGACTTCATAGTGAAATTACCGAGGACCAGTAGCGGACACAACCCAATTTGTGTGATTATCAATCAACTGACCAAATCTACACATTTCTTAGCAGTTTGTGAAGATTACAAGACAGAAAGGTTGGCAAGACTATACATAAACGAGATCGTAGAAAGGCACGGTGTGCCTGTGTCAATTATATCTAATCGTGACAGTTATTTCACATCAGGATTTTGGCGATCATTGCAGAAAGCATTAGGAATGCAACTAGATTTGAGTACTGCTTACCATCCTCAGACTGATGGTCAGAGTGAGTGTACCATTCAAACTATGGAAGATATGCTTAGGGCTTGCGCAATGGATTTTGGTGGTAACTGGGATTCTCATCTACC
Source organism: Tanacetum coccineum (assembly GCA_026074375.1). Taxonomy (NCBI): domain Eukaryota; kingdom Viridiplantae; phylum Streptophyta; class Magnoliopsida; order Asterales; family Asteraceae; genus Tanacetum; species Tanacetum coccineum. The sequence continues at coordinate 65,750 of BQNB010014441.1, forward strand.
ATTAGTAGAATTCTCGTACAACAATAGTTACTACACGAGCTTGAAATGTGCTCCGTTTGAAGCTTTGTATAGAAGGAAATGTCGAACACCCATAGCTTGGGCAGAGGTAGGAGAAAGCCAGCTAATTGGACCAGAGTTTATCCCGGAGACTACCAACAAGATTGTTCAATTAAATGAAAGATTGCGCAATTGAGTTTAGTGTCGGTGATAAAGTACTACTTAAGGTGTAGCCTTGGAAAGGCGTGGTACGTTTTTCGCCGAGATATGTAGGACCGTTCGAGGTGGTCAAACGAGTAGGTCGTGTTGCTTATCAATTGCGTCTACCGCAAGAACTTGTTGGCATTCATGACACGTTCCATGTGTCGACCCTGAAGAAATGCCTAGCCCATGTAAACTTGCACATACCGCTAGAAGAAATCAAGATCGATGACAAACTACGTTTTGTTAAAGAACCTATTGAAATTATGGACCGTGAGGTCAAAAAGCTCAAAAGAAGTTGGATTCCTATTGTAAAAGTTCGTTGGAACTCCCGACGAGGACCAGAATTTACATGGGAATGAGAAGACGAGATGAAGCGCAAGTATCCGCATCTATTAGCGAGCGCTAAACCTTAGGATGGACGATTAAAACTTCGGGACGCATTTCCTTTTAAGGGTGGAAAACTGTGACATCCGTTAATTTTCGAGGTCAGTAACCGAAAGAAAACATATGATAATTGACTCTTCTAATTAATTATGGAAGTCACTTTTATGTGGTCAGACTATTCTTAGCGTTTAACGCTTATTTTCCTAAGAATCCAAGTTATACGAACGCACCTTTGACCTAACGATCCTAGTTAACAGTCCTAACGACCAATGATATGCTCAAATAACATTATAACAATGTCAAAACACATGGGAAAACATAATTTAACAAAATCATAAACTATCCTAAAAGTTACGTTTTTATGACACTTTACGTATTTACCGAATATACACAACTACACCAAAACCGGCCAACACCCCCCCCCATAAACCAATAGAAATGCATGCAATTTCAAAAACCATCAAACCCTCTTAAATACTATTTTTTCTCATTCAAGATCTATGAACAATAAAATTTTATCTCCTCCTTGGTTCTTCTAGCTACTGCCGTCACCTAACCACCATCAAAACACCATCATCTTTAATTTTTGGGAGCAAGATCAAAGGTAAAAATCATGGTACAAGATGACTAGTATGTCTCTTGTACCAAAACTCTTTAAAAATGATGTTTTCTTAAATTTTCTTGCATATTTAAGCTTACTTTTGTAAAAACCTTTATGGGTAAATTATTTTCATGATAGAAAATTTTTAAATAAGTAATAATGATGTACAAAAATGTTGGGTTGTGCATTTTTATTTTTGCTACAAGATCTATGCAAGACAAGTGACATAAAGTCTTGATTTTCAAAAGTATTGGCACATCTTGTAAGTTTGTGTGTAAAAGAGCCTTTTTATCCATGAACCCACTGAGATTTTTCGATTAAAATGATGTTAAGACTTGTATAATATGATTGTGGGAGTTGATTAGGTCGTTTTTGCATGTTGGGTTATTGGTTTGACTTGTTTTGGTCAAAGGTAATTTCAATCAGCTCACTAAATCATTTTTGTGTCATATTGAATGGAGCATAAGTTGATGATAAATAAATATTTTGACATGATTCCAGAGCCTAACATCAAGTAATTTGAGTCTAGTTTCCAGAAATGTAAGATTTTTAAAAATATGAGGTCGTTTGGTTGGTGAAAATCTCAAAATGGTGTAAGGTGTCAAATCTGCCCGAAAATCTCTTTTCAACCCTTGTACTAAAATGACCATAAATCATAAACTACGATGAATTTATCATTGAAACTGATATGGGAGATACTTATAAGGGTTATTTAGAGTCTCGCATTAGCTTAACTCATATAACCTTGATTAAGACCCTCTGATCATTAAAATACTTTGGTATGTCCAAATTTGGCTGTTTTTGCAGTCGGGTATAAATGGTCGAGTATAAGTCCTTAATAAAATCTATGAAAATTCATGAACACACCTAAAACATGGAATTATGACCTGGCGCTGTAGCTTGACCAGAAAATTTGGTTAACTTGGTCAAATAAATACTTAAAGTGACGGGAAATTTGGGACCAATTAGTAGAAATTATGCTTTGTGATAAAGGTGACCTTGGAAGCAAATGTGAAGACAAGACTTAACAAATGAACCTTATTGTCCAAGCATATCGTATATGATCTAATTAGGTATATTTACTTGCCTTAGGTTGTGAGTAGAAGGTTTCGTATTCTTTTGGGTTGCCTACTTAGTGTGGTTTGCCGAGAAGTCCTATTGTCGTTCTAACTTTTAAGGTGAGTTTCTCATAGCCTCTCTTTTACCGTTTTTACGATTTCAGGGTGAAAAGCATGATGTTGTTTATTTAACTAAAATGCTCGTACTTATGGGTGTTTAAACTTTCGAGCATACCTAAACTTATTGAACTCGATTTGAACTTGTTAAACTTTGAAAACGTGTTGAACTTGAGGAACTGGAAGGCTGAATGAGTTTAAGTAGTGCATCGCATAAACACTATAGCATACATATATTGATTTATGTTACGTTACTTTAGTAATGAGGACTGTCTTGAAAAGTTGAATTATTTTGGATTCACAACTTGCTTGGGCAACTTGTTATTGATTTGGAGAAAACAGAATTTGGACATCTACTCTTTATAGAATATTTTGTGTACATAATCATGTGAGCTCACCAACTATTTTTAATAGTTGACCCTTTTTATCATGTTTTTTAGGTGACGTACCTAAAGTGGAAAATTAGTGTGATTGCATTTGAACCAGTTTAAGATGTCTACTTTCTTCCAAGTTATTGTCTTTTGGGTGATCCATGTTCGGAAGAAAACAACTATGTTGACTTTTGTACTTTTAAACTTGTACTTTGAAGTATTGTAATTCGGATATCTTTCTTTTATCTTAATTCATGTATGGTGTTTTGTCTATCATCTTATGTGATGTTTATTAATATGTTACACCTCGCGTTTCCGCCTTGGTGAGGTGTGATAGACTGGACACTTGGACTCAAGTTGCCTTAAATATAAGCTTAAATTGCTTGAACCTATACTTAAATTGCTTGATCAAATCGCCTAAGTAACTGGCCAAATTGCCTGAATACCTGTAGTCAAATCATAGAATTGAGTATTAAATCGCTTGATCTTATACTCAAACCGCTGAACCTATGACTCAAATCGCGGGATTCAAATTTCAAATCACAAGACACAATAGTCAAATCACGTGATTTAACAAAAAGTACCAACGAGTCTTAACACTAAAAAAACACCTAAAACCCACAATTTTTAACATTTTTACCTTAATTTTTTTGCAAAACTAAGTATATCCACGCTAGATTTAACATAAAAACCATAACTTTAACATTTTTAACATCAAAATCTTGGTCACTTTAATTTACAAGTATAATAGCTTAAAAACACAAGTTTTCTTAGATTTTTGTAGGTAAAAACGCACACAATCAACACATAATCATCCCATGACAACTGATACCAACTGTAAGAACCATAATCACTTCACTTTATATGGATCAAATGATAAGAAAAAGAGAAAGAAGCTAGAGAGAGAATGTAGAGAGAAGGTAAGAGGGTGTTTGGATTAACAAATGTATGCAAGAGATACATAATGAGAACCAACCCCTCTCCATGTATGGAGAGCGGGTACTTATACTCCTAGGGCTAAAGCTAGACGCCTAGGGTTTCTTGGTGGATTGGGCTTGTGTTTTGGGTGGGCTTTAGCCTACATCGTGTACAATGTTAGATTACAAAGCGAGCCCGATACCCTTTCTAGCCTATTACAACATTGATTAATAGTCGACCTTTTGACTGAATGACCGAGATTCCTTGTTTGGCTCAATATTTTGAGGCTAACGATACTCTTTAGTTTTACTGTGACGAATGGAAATTCTTCTAGTGTCAACATCAAATAGCACTACGGTAGGTGACTTGCGAGATTCTATATGGATCAAGCTTGTGTCAACTAGATATCGATTTTGGTTCAGTCTATGAATTGATGACTCAATGAGTCAGATAGTAACTATCTGATTTACTCTTATCGTGTTGTCTTCTTTGAGATGTTCCAGTAATGAGAATAAGCTAGTACAGCTGGAAAACCTATCAAGGAGGTTCTTTGAATCTATTTGATCACATGTATAGTATTCATACTATAAAACGGGGAACTGAAGGTTAATGCAACCAAACTTGGATGAATGACAAAGTCATATTCATCCATATATGTTGTTTATTGCTAACTCTTATAAGTACATGTTTAGACGACGGTAGCGTGACCTCATTCTAGCTGAGTCAGATTCATAACTGCATGCTCATTCTCAATACTTAAATTTTCTAGAAATCAAGAAAGATCAAAATCAAATAAAGATAAGGACTTTCGTTACTCTAATATTTAACATCCTCCTTAAATACGTAAAGTTATCAAGATAAAGATTATCAAGGGAGTTTGTTAGACAGCTTTCAAGCTGATGTAAAATATGAGCATGTTGGTCTAAAGACACAAGATCGCAAGAAGGCAAAGTATTACAAAGATGATCAAGTAATTATGGAAGATTTATGATCTCAAGAATTTCTAGGCTAAGTGATAAAGGCTCAAGATCACAGTTTATCAAGCATGAAGGAACAAGCTCAAGATTAAAGATCAAAGAACAATACAAAAGATACAAGATAATGATCAAGATTCAAGACTACGAGCAAGATTAAAGAACATTCATAGAATGCTAAGTTTAAGATATATGTAAACTGGAGTGACCTCCCTTAGGGGGAGATTTTTAGGATTCTAGAAAACTATCGGTCACTTCTAGTATTTATAGTCTTAGCTCGTAGTTTATGCAAGTAATGTTTAGTTAAGTAAACGGGCCGACCCGTAGAAAGCCCATGAAAGCCTAACGTGTAAGAGACATATATAAACCCTCTCCATATATGGAGAGGGTGTTGTTGTCTCATTATTCATAATCATTTCTTTGTTTCTCTCACTATAAACCTTCCAACCTCTTTCTCTCTTTAGAATCGTATAATCTATCTTAATGTGTGTTTGATATATCTATCCTACATATATATTTTTTAAAAGAAGGACATGTTGATGTTAGAACTTAATAAGACTCTAAAATGGTACTATAAATGACTATTAGGTTTAGTTTGGTCGTTTTTGAGGTTTGTTGATAGGATAATGCACGTAAAAGACTTAGTAAAATTAGGACAGTTTGCTGAGTTTAGTTTTATGTAAACTTTAAAAGGATGTAACTCACTCATAACTTAGTCCTACATGAAGGTCTTTGAGTTAGGTTTTAATCCCCAGATGCCTCATGCCTTAAAAATGAGTTTAGGTTAGTCAAAAGATGTTTGTAAAGTGGGTGTGTAAATCTCTCCCTTTTTGGCAGATTTACTATGGCTAATTTAAAAATTCAAAAGTTAGTCATACTATAATCTTTTTCCATGGTTACAACTCTCAAAGTTAGTTTTAGGTTTTATCTTTAAAATCCAGGTCGCCTTGAATATAGAGTCCAACTTTTGAACCCCCATTTGGTCCTTTTAAAACAGTAGGTCAAACTAACTAAATTTTAGATTTGTACTATTGTTTTGTTTTGAGTATAACTCAACCATGCATGCGTATTAGGGATTGAAAATGGTTTTGGGATTAGTTCCATATGTTAACTTCATGTCACCAAAACCCTAGAACATTAATCTATCACCAAGACCTATTGATCATTAAAACGTGTAGACATGTCCAGGAATGGGTTCATCACTTGTCATGATCATTTGAATGGGTAAAAACACTTAATAAAATCTAAAAAAAATCAAGGATACACCTAAGAAACTATAGTTTATTCTACTTCTCTACGTTTTGATAATTATAAAATGTAAAAACATTATACGTAAAAATAAACTTAAACAAGTTATTAGTTGTAAATTTCTTTTTTGACGTAAATCACTTAAGATATGAACAAAAAAATACTAAACTTGATGGATGATCAAAGAAATAAATTTTTGTCTTGAAACTTTACATTTTTACAAATGTAACAAAATAATTTTTACAAAAATAAACTAGACAAAGTATTTTTTTAATATCAAGAAATGTTTTATTTAGATAAATATTCAAAATCTAGTTTGCCCCCTAAAATAGATAACACCTGAACCAGAAAAACATTTTCCTAAAAAAAGACAAAAATAAAGCATCTTGAGTCAGAGGACAGTCCCCTGATTTATTAGACGTCTCCAGATATATTTGGAACTGTCAACCAACTGGGCTAGCTCAGTTGGCCACCAAGGATATCCTTGGGTATGTGAGTACCCCACCAACCTAGAGATTGTGTATTTGAGCCTCGCTAGATGCTTGTGTGAAATATATTGTGAGATATGTGGTATAGGTTGTGAAAAAAATTACCGTTCCTAAAAGAAATATTTGGGACCGTCCACGGGTCAGATGCTCATCTCTCTTGCTTATAAGTAGTGAGTCATTTTCAACTATTTTTCTCATTTTTTGCACACGGTTTTCTTTGTTTAAATCAGTTTAAATATTTTCTTTCATTTGATCATTTAACTTGTTTAATCTTGTTTACAAGTGATCTAATCTTCCTTTCCAAAGTGGAAGAGAAAAATACTCGTAATCACCAAGATACGAAGTGTATTAGATTAGTTTGTGAATTCGTAACCTTGTTACATTCTTGTTTTATTTTGTACATCAACCTCATAACCTCTAATCTTGTTTAGTTGTTAGATCGGGTTAGTATTATAGGTCCTGAAAATACGTGTGTGATCGGGTTAGTATATGAGTCCTCAAAATGCATTTGTGAGTGAGGGATTAGTTCTAGCTAGATTAGAACTCTAGATTTAGCTTAGTGTCGGGAATGGATGTAAGCGACGATTGTACGGTTGTCTCCGCCTGAATAGAGCTTTTTCACATAGTGAAGTAAAATCTCGAGTTGGGTACTCGTGGATTGGAGAAGGGCGAAGAGGAGCTTCGTTATTGAACAACTATAAATGTTCGTGTTGTGGTTTGATCTTTTTAACTCTTTATTTTGTTTTGCAATTTATATTTCGTAGTATTATTGTCTATTATTATATATTGTGTTCACATTGTGATTGATTGATCTTCTGTAAACTTGAATCTAAATTTTTTGAAATAAGAATTTTTAAATCTTTAAAATGATAAAGACTATTTAACCCCCCCCCCCCACCTTATAGTTTTCCATATTATAATAAAGTAATGTTTGGTTATGACTGATCTCTTTAATTTCTTGCGTTTGTTGAAATCCCGATGTACTTAAGTCGTGTTATGTTTGTTTATCTCATTTAATCATGTATGCTTGTTGTTATAGGTCGAAGGAACCAATTTGTATTGCTCGGTTATAAAAACTTGTCTATGTGTTTTTATCCTTTGGTTGGAGGAATCTGCATAGGTGATTTGATAAAAAAAACTAGTCTTTTGTATCTGGTGATTTTGTGAGTGATTGTAACACCCCCAAAATGGGTCATAGCAGAATAATGATCCGGGAGCGTTACTTCATAATAACATTGCACAAGACATGAGAGAACGATCACTAAACGTGTCGTTTGAAAATGATACATTGGATTTAATAAATTATTGTTACAAAAGCTCAACGGCTAAACTTGTTCATTCTTGAAAATGCAAAGATTTTTCTACATGCCAAATATCCCCAAAATGTGATGCACGTAAATCTTTATAGAAATGACTCTACAATGTAGACCACCAATGTATCCTTGTTTCTTGTACCTTATTAACCTGAGAAAAACATGCTTAAAACGGTTTACATAAAGTTGGTGAATTCATAGGTTTATATATGTATAAATCCAGACCGCAAGATTTCCACGTGATAAATATCACAAAATGCCATTACGTTTCCCTAAGCTCATGACACTGAAGCTAGACATATATGAATGCAATATAAATATTGCCTACATTGCCCATGATGATGTTCAACCCGAAACATCCCAAATTTGACATGCTATAACGTTCGTTCCCGGTGATAGCTAATCACCCGAACGGGGAGGTCAATCCCAAATAGATCTATTTATAACACTCGCGCTTCCAAACCAGAAATTAACAGTTCATGATACCGGGCATATTGGGTTCAAGCTACTTAGGCAAAACGTAATCAATATATAAAATGTCCACTTGCGTCCAATTATAAAACAAAGCATGTTTCTCACCCCAAAACTTGTAAATTATAGAAATCGTAAAAACATGAGGCTATGAACTCACCTTGAGTTAAGGAATCAGTAATCTAAATTACAACCGGGAATGCGTCACAACTACGCCCGAATGCAACATAAATAATCATAGGTCGTACTAAGTACCTCGATTAACTAATGCCATATATAATCCTACATAGCTCATCACCATCTATTTGTATTAGTGAAAACATATTTATAAAGTCATAACGCTTATAAATATCCCAATCGTAAAAACAACGTAACTTCTTTGTTTTAAGTCCGTTTCTTATGCCCACGCTTTCGTATTAAGATGATATACAAAAATATTACGTTTTTATATTTTGAAACCCTCTGATGAACGTTCATGACGTTTTATAAATTTAATTATCGTAAACCCGTAAATGTAATAACTTATTTGTTTTAATCCCGATTTTAGCGATTCTTTCGAGTACGTCTTCGTAATTGAAAGATGTATCAAAAATGTCACATTTTATAAGTTTGGGTCTGCTTATGAATAGTAACTTTTAGTGTTCATGGTTTGTAAAATTACTTTTATAAACTTTAATTATCGTAAACGTCGTATTTTATTCGTTTTAGCTCAGTTTTTAGTAATTCTTTCGAGCACATTCTCAAAATTGAAAGTTCTATTTATTTATGATGTTTTTCCAAAAATAAAGGCCCCGATGAACTGTAACTATTTATAAAACTATTTTTATAAAAGTATTATTATCGTAAACTCGCGTAATTCATAACTCCTTCATTATTAATCGAAAAATTATGATTCCAAATGTTTTAAAATCCTAAAATTATATACTTGCTGTTAAAAATATGTTTATATTTTTAATAGACGTGAATAGTAATTGGTTTTTATAAAATTTATTTTATAAACGCGTTTAATTAGCTTATAACTTAAAATTAGCGTATCTCCTTCGTTATAAATCGGTTTTTCGAGTTCTCTACACGCCCACGATCCTTGTGACATGTACTATCTTAATAAAGTGTCAAACTTACTGTCTAAAATACGAAATCCAACAGCCCTTTTGTATTTCTTAAGTGTACTCATTTTTATAACTTGTTTTATATACTTTTCAACTTAATAAATACCACAAGTCCTTTACA